>VTPC01001244.1:147984-175039 GCA_011009095.1 Ignelater luminosus
CTAAGAATCTACAGGTGATTAAAAGTGTGATATGTCATTTTAAAGGGCAAAGAACAAGAATGTTTTTAAAAATGTTTGAATATAATTACCCATTGGATTTTTCTCTTTTCTAGTCTTATAAAGTAAAAGTTAAATTTTAGAGTCATAATTTTTTAACTTTCTCCGGGTCTAATTTGTTTAATCACTTGTAGGAGTGGATGAAAATGATTAAAATTGATAGAGTAGCTATGAAAGATTATAAAATTATCATTACTTTCAAATTAAAAGTTTCCAGTAGTGCGGTGTTCACATTTAAATGAAGAAATACGTTCAATTGGGTGAAATTATGAAAACTGGCAATATCTCAAAAACCGTGACACTTTGTATAAGAGTATATTAGGTTAGATAAGTCCCAAATCATGTCTTCTACCACCCCTTTTTGGATATACGGCGGTGAACCAAACACTCTGTATATTGTAGTCTAACAATAACTAAATCATTTATTAACTAGAATTTTAAAAAAAAGTTTATTTTTATAAATTAATGTACTTTGAATTCTTTCTGCAGACGTTCAAAATGATAATTATAGAATTTTGCTTTAATAAAAATATCAAGTTCTAATTCTTAGTTTAGTCTTGATCGTTTAAGCCCTTTAAGAAATAAATAATTAAGAATTTCATTGTATACCCTCAAATGTATCAGACTTCATTCATTTGTGTTTTGACTGACATTCAATTGTCATTACTGGCAATATAAATAATATTTTTTTTGTTTTATAATGACCGCAACAACACGAAGAGGTATTAAGTATGTCTATTCTACAACTAAATATTTTTTGTCTATTAAATGTATTGTAAATTGCAGTTTTAGGTGCAAAAAAATGCTGTTAAACTTTTTGTACCGTCCTGTAGATGGCTAAGTATATCGCCACCTATTATACGGTACATTTTTGATTTACATTTAAAACATTGTAATTGTTCCTCTACTTATATTAATTACTCTATGTTATTATGCATTCAGTTTTTTTTGCATGAGGGTTAGCCATGGAGATCACCCAATTTAGCATTGTGAACATTAATTTTTCAATTTAAACTAGTCTTACATGTATAGTTAGGCTTTTTAAACGATTTTAGGTTAGATTGCATGATGGAACACCTTCAAATACAATGTTGTCAGTTTTGTATAAAATGGAATTTTTAGTAATTTTTATGTCGTCAGTTTAGTAAGTTATTATTATTATTATTATCTTTAATAATAGAAATAATATCAAATTTTTATGGAAATAAACTATTTGCAAGAAGACATCCTAACTGTTTAAATATTCCTATTTCAAACAGGCAATAGATTTGGCAGTGAGGTTCTATTCTGCGCAATGACAGTGATTACTTTTGAGGTTATTCAAGCTGTACAATGAAATAACAATTAAAATACCTATTATGTACAACCTAACAAAAACTCATGGCCAACCCTCATGCAAAAAAACTGACCGCATAATACAGGATGCACAGATAAATCATAATGTTGACATAATGAATTTTATTTAGAAATTTTCAAACTTGACATTTTATGTATTATTTTAAAAGATGTTGAAAATGTTTCCTCTTACAAGCTAAGCACAGATTGATAAATCTTTTAATGTTTTCAGTCAAGAGAGTTGCCTGTTTTTGAGTGAACATTTTGATTACTGATTTATAAAAATATAACTTGTTACTAACATTGATAGCCAAACCATCAAAATGACATACGTTCTCACCTCGAAAACTAACTCTGATGTAAATATTTTTGAGACTTGAGGCTGTGCTGTCGGAAACTGTATGACCAGACATAGACTGGTTCAATTTGTACTGTCATGATTAAATTTAAAAATTTAATTATGAGATTAATACTCATTATGATAACCGTGATATACAGGGTGTTTTTGAAAGTTTGCAGCAAAACTTGAACACTTAAGTAGAATGCATCAAAACATACAAAAAATGTTAACAAAGAATTTCCCCATTAGTAACAGTAAAGGAGCTAGAGGACTAACAATATTGGTCCCACACTGCTTGATAGTCAGAGCACAGTCAGTAATAAAAATAATTTAACAAATTTGTGTTTTCAAAACGCTCCTTTACTCAATTAAATTTATACCTCTAATTCTTAAAAAGTAATTAAATTATTTAAAATCATTTAATTACTTTACTCTGCAACTTTCTTTTGAACGAAAATTCAATGAAATCACATTGGCCCATCATGATTAAAATCAAAGTCATGATTAGAATGTAAATAAAACAATATAAATTTATATCATATTAATAAGAACAAGGACAATATTTGTATATTGTAGATAGATATCCAGCATGCCTCACATTTTTTATTTAACACTTTGAGAAAGTACTATTGAGATTTTTGTTTCATTTTTGTGTGAAGTACGGATTTAGTAAAGTTTCCAACATACTTTCGAAAACACCTTGTATAGTGCTTCAGTAGGTCACTTGATAGCATGATTTTCACCATGATGCTTTAAACTGCTTACAGTTTATATGCGTTTAAATTTTTTCTAGCCATGAATTCTGTGCCTTGCATTTTAAATAAACACACCACATCTCTGAATACAAATTAACTATATGAAAATTAAGAAAACCTTTCAGAAAACCAGTAAGGGTAAAACATGACATTTTAACAAAGAAAACATAACAGTGATAATATTTAAGATATTACATGCAATTTGAAATTATGTGCTATTCATGATTATTACACAGTGAAATTCTGTCTCAAAATTCAAATGTTTGATAGTGTAAGATTGTACATTAGATTTGTTCCAACAAGCAGTTTTGACCACTAGTTCATTAATCAATCTGCTATGCATGCATAGTTTACGTATTAGTTAGAAACTAATTTGAAACTGGTTGAAAATTATGGCTGGGCTGTTGATAATTTGCAAATAGGGAATCCAATCCTGGGATCTCAATATCATGTATCTATAATCTTATATGTAGTATGTATTTTTAAAATAAATGCTTGTGTATTCGATGTTTTTACAAAATTTTTTTAAATTATATATACTTAGTTTTGCTCTTATATTTATGAAGATAATAGAAAAGAAACACTAGGATTAATCCCAGGATTGACGTTATTAATTGCAGAATCAATCCCAGGAATCGAAATTCAAGGTTCAAGATACCAAAATTTGGATTTTCCGGGATTCCCAATTTGCAAAGTAGTTCATATTTGTAACTCAGGTAAACTATGTTAAGTCCAAATTACAATTCTGCAGGAGAGCAAAAAATGGTAGACAACACCATTTAGCTGTATACTGCTAGGTGACAACAAATTGGGCTTCTTAGTTATTTTTAAACAAATTCGCTGATTAAATGTTTTAAGAGGTGAAGATTATAAGTTCTATAAATCTAGTAAGGCAGTTTTCAAAAAAAAAAAAAGAAAGAAAGGAGGACTCAACATAGTCTGCCTCTGAGGTACAGATATAGTGGTTGTTATACCTTTTGAAAGACACAGTTCACACATAGAAGCTGTTGGAACTCAATCTTTACATTAACAAGTTCATGTATCAGTACAAATTGCATGTTGGAACAAACCTATTGACTACGGTTGTGTGATACAAACTTTTATAAACTTTGAGGTTATGCGATTTTGAATACAAAAGCAATTAGATTGCTTGCTAATAACACAAATGCATTAAAATACATGGTGCAATATGCATACATAATTTTTATTAGATCTCAAAATGTAGCCATTTAAGTAATTTATAACAAAATTTCAGATGAAATTCAAATATCATGTTGGATGATGTTAAATATTTCATTAATAGATGACACTGACGTTGCACCCTGTGATAAATGCGCCAAATTACAAACCTAGAATTTTCACGGGAAAACTTTTTGAGTTTATAAGTTATAACTAATCAATCTTACTTGAAACTGCCACTTTCCTTGCATCACGTTATTTTCTAAGTACTGTTAAATACGCCGCAAGTGTCAAAATAATTATTTTTAAAACTTGAATCTTGAATGCGAGTAATAAAATCCTCATGAAAATGCCAACATAATAATTATCACAGAGACATAACCTAGAATAACTTGGGGCGTGTTCAAAAACACGATTGGACTTTCCCAGGATATTCCTTAATCATTCAAAAAATCTGTCTGGGAATGACTCTTAGTGTCAGTTGTTTGAAAATGCTTTTTATATATACTCTTATAAAGTTAGGACAAAAATTCAAAATGTATTGTTTTTGACTCTTGAATCTCCATCAACTAATTTTATTTTTCCTTATACAGGGTGTTGCATGTACGCATGACACTTTTTTTATCTTAAATGCGATGCTATGGATATCTTCACATACAGTACAGACTCTTTAATCCAAACTAATCGATGGTCCGAGCAAGACTCTATAATTCAAACAAAGTGCGGTTTAACGAACGTCGTTCAGATTCTACAGTCAGCGGACACAATAAAAGTACTGTTAGAAACAACGTGATTAGCCTTCTATGGATAATTCCACTGCCGGTTTGGGGAAATCCCTTTTGTGAGCCGGAAGCTTCTTGATTACATCGTTAGCCCTATTGCAAAAGGTAGAGATTCTAAATAAATTAGATAAAGGTGAACCGGCATTCCAATTTTTAAAATTTATAACATTGGAAAATCTATGGATGTTAAGAAACATAAGGAAAAGATTTTTTACTTCTCAGTAACACAAAACCTAAATTCACATCCAGTAATCCGAAAATATCGACAATCTGAACTACTAATATTGTAAATTATGTTTTTATAAGTAGTAGCTCTACCTTCCTAATGTATTTCATCCAAGACTGATTACAGTTTACAACATTGGCCGCCTAGATAAAAGCTGGGATATGGGAGCTACTTCATAAGCCACAAAAGAATTTTTTCCTTTTTCTTGCAGATTTTATTGGAAATCCAAATATATGAGAATATCCATACAGTGTATTTAAAATAAACGTACATGCAACACCCTGTATATGCAAAAAAAAACTAGTTGATACAGAATCAAGCGCCAAAAACAATACATTTTGAATTTTTGTCCTAATTTTGTAAATAATAGAATTATGAAAGAACGTGTCTTGGATGTGTATGGCATTGTTACCCATCCAAAACATGGTTAGAATCTTTCCGATATAAGGTAATTCTGTTGAGATATGAACAATATCCATTTTCTCAAATTAATTTTTCAAAATATGTCAATGTCATTCCACTGCATAATAAACTTGAACAGCATAAATTGATATCTAGTATTTCTTAATTTTAATCTTTTTTTATAATTTAATTATAATTGTTAACAGAAACAAAAATTCAGATATAAATAAGTTTTTAATTTCTTATGATAAGTTACTTTTCTCGTGCTGCCATTTTCTAATGAAATCACAAATTGCTACAGAACAGTAAAGTATGTCCAATAAAAAATATTTAAAAAAAAGCTGAGTAGGTTATGACCTTTTGTGTGCTTTAACAGTCATTTTTCACAATAATTTACACTGTTAAGCAGAAAATATTTTTAATCAAAAGTTACTTTAGAAACGGTCAGATTGGTCAGCAGCATTTGAAATTATTCCTTACAAAGTTGCTTCGAAGAATTTCAAGAGGAGTGGTAGTTAGTTGATGAAGAATTTAAAAAACATCTGTTAATTTGTTTCGTACAAATGTATTAGAGCTGTTTGACACTATGCTAAATTGTGTGAAAATTTTATATTTCTTTGAAAATTTTTGGTACATTGTTATAGCAAGTTGTATGCAACTTATGCATATTTTTTACAAAACTTTTGATGTGGGTTTGCGCAGTATTAATCTGTTTGCAGTGATCTTTAATGCAACTCGTGAACATAACCTCAAAAAAAACAGGGAAGCAAGTTTAGCATAGTGTCAAACAGCTCTTAAAGATAAATGTGCAGAAATTAATAAATAAAAGGTAATAAATGGTCTTTAGTGAAGAATCTTCAAATGCACCGAATAAGAAGGAAGCCTGATTCAGCATCTACTGCAGATTAAATTAACATTCAATTAAAATAGTGAAATCAGATTTATATATGAGTTTCTAGAAATTGAGAATGTGAGGTTAGGAGTGTTAAATGTAACATATAAGCTAAGACATGCTTTGCTAGAAATTCCATTACCTACCTGAGGGCCTTTTTTTTATTGAACATACTTTGTTTGGTAGAGTGAATACCATATTTGATGGTAAAAACAAAAAACTTTTAGTGTCACAAAATTGAACTGTCACTTGTCGAAGATGTTTGTAAATTTGTTAAAAATGCCACATATTAGCAATACGAATGGCTCAAATTCAGGAGATTAACAAGTTTTTTTGTTTTTGCCACCAAATATTAACTATGGATGGACAATTAAATCATTTTTGATTGTGATATACTCGATCTATTTATTTTTATTTGCATAGCACTATGACCTAATTATTTAATAACAAAATAAAAATTCAAACAGGAAGTGTGCATCAACGACCTCTCTAGTCAACTTCATGGCAAACTTAATACTTTTTAATGGAATATTAGTTGGGAAATATTGTTCTATTAATTACATTGTAACTACAAAGTATTTCATTGTTAAATAAGTACTTTAAATGTATATTTGAAGACTGCGTGTAATTATTATAACTAGAAATTTCAAGATATTTGATAACTAATTTTTCTTGATACGTGATCATGATTGTCAATTTCAAATTAACGTTACCTATTTTAACTTTGCAAGATTTTCTGTGTATTTGCCTATTTATGTATACCTCAATTAATGTATAATATTAAAAATGGCTGTTCTTAAATGTTTTTCAATTTGAACAATAATGGTACACATTTTATTAAGCTATTGATATCCCGTAAATCCATTCACAATAATAACCACTTAATTATACATAGCAGGCCGACCCAAAAAAACAGAAACAGCAAAGAGTCCGACAAGTAAAACAAGTACAGGAGTTTTATATTCAGATGGACCTTTCAGATTGGGATAATGAACGCTTTTCATAATATATTTGTTAATTATTATGTCTTAATGTCTTATTAAAAAGAAGAAAAATGTATTCTGTGTCCAAATTGAACCCTTTAATTTATTTATTTATCTTTTTTATTTAATTCAAGGATGTTTGCAAATCTGTTAATTAAAATTAACTTTGTTGTATTTATTGCTAAGGAAAGAAGTCTTTTAAATTCAAATGTTCTCATGAACATTTCGCAAGAATATTTTGTAATGATTGTGTGACATATGATAGGTTAACTGGATGAAAAAATGAAAAATGTGGAAATTTGTTCAAGAAATAAGTTTCTATTGTTACCAAGGAAAAAAACAATTTTTGTGAAAAAAACGGAAAGCAATTAACAAAACTTTGATGCAGTAGCTGCATTTGTTTTACCAATTGGATCAATTCAGTATTCTGATCTGAGATCAATTACTTTCATTGATTTTTGTACATGATGATAAACATAACCTTCAACAATTATTAAAAGTAAACAAAACACATTAAAATAAATTTAAAATTAATGTCACCTTAATGTGATTTAGATCAGTATGTCTTGGTGGAGGCAAACTGATCTTGTGTCAAGCAAACGGTACTTGTATCTACGAGCAGTTAGCAAGTGATAGCACTGGCAATATAAAGTTCATGGATAATTGGTAGTAAACGTCAATTTCCATAAATGCAAAGTCAGTAAGTCAGTCATGAAAACTGTTCTTGGACACAACCACTATTTTATTTTGAATTGATTCAAATTAGCAAATCAAATGCAGCTTGTGACATAACCTTTTACTCGCCTAAGAATGACATAACCTTGTAGAACAATGACAATAATAGGATGTCACACAAATCAATAGAACTTGTGATCACAACTCTGTCTTTATTTCTAATTTTATTATAATTATCACCTAAATTGCTTTTACTTGTAATTTTAGTTGTCCACACGCTCCTCAAGTAATATTAAAATGAAAAATATTCATTAATTTAAAATTCAAGCATATTTTCCATTATTATTAGATTTCTTTTACGATTTATTAAAATCTGTAAAAGTGCAAACATTCTTGAACAGAAACTGTACGATAGCAAACTTATCTAGTTAGCATATTTAACAAAATTAACAATTTATCATTATATTCGTAAATTGCAAGTTTTGTTAATATCAGTTTAGTTTTTCAGAGTATGTAGTATGCAAACTAGATAGGATCTATAATTATTTTAAATTTGTCAATAGTCTTATTTTAGATAGAAGTCTTAATTTTATACCCAAATAAAACCTAAAAATCTGTGATTAATTAATTGTTATGTGTATATACATAAGTATACTTCATCCCATGTAAAATTTAAATTGTTTTTAAATCTCTTGTATGTGAATTTTGAATTGTAAATAATAAGTGTAGATAATTATGTAAAGTACAAATAAAAAAAAGATTTTTGTGTGTATATTTCTTTTAATTGGAAGATAATGAAAAATGTGTACTATTTTTTAGATTTTTATTGATTTTTAAAAATACTTAAGATTTTTTTATGGCCTAGTAAATACAGGCAGCTCTTCTAGAGACTGCCATATTTCATGTAATTGTATTATTTATTTTTAAAATTTTCATACCGTTATAATTTTCAATCATAATCATATGTGTAGTCTTCATTACAAACAGATAGCATGCAATTAAAGTAATAAATAATAGACTAGATGAGATTTCTTCATTAAGCTGGAAGTGTTGATTAGAATTATATCTGTTTCAGTTACTGTTATTATTTGAAATTTTTTGTGTTTATTTTTATAAGCAATGAATCTAATTTCCTCATAGTTTTATTAAATCTTTATTTGAACAATAAATGATTAGTTATCTTGATTTGGTGTTTTATTTGCATTTTTAATCTTTGACAACCATAATTCATATAAATAAAGAAAATTCATGAAATAAACCATTTTAGGACAGAAAAAATTGCAAATTGGGAAATATGCCCTTTGCAGACAATATACAGTGTGTTCATTTTAAAACAATTATCCTTAATATTTTGTAAGCAAAGATATCAAAATAAAGAATAGAATACGCAATTAAGTCAACCATAGAGGTTGCTGTGTTCGCTCCAGCACACTTAATCTCAGAATCTAAATGGCAACCTCTCTGCTTCCAATATGTCATTAGAAAGAAAATAACAATGGCAATCTTTTGCTGAAAACAAAATTTAAATCAGCCTACTCGATCAAAAATTACAGCACAAAATGTTTTGTTTCTATGCATTTCAAACATTTTTAATTGGATAATCTAAATTGATCTAGCATCAGAAAGCCGAAGCAATAGTGAAGGAACAACAGAAAATAATGAGCAATTTTGTAAAGCTTACTACAAGGAATTGTTATGACAAATGATGCAGGTGAAATGAAAAGATAATAAAACGGGTTTGCTGTTAGCACAAAGGCAGTGTTGTATTTGAGGGTATACACTGTATATCTATAAAATAAAATTTAAAAAGCATGTACATAAATGTGAATTTCCAGCTAAAAATTATTTCAGGGGAAAGATTGAGTCTATTTCGTTTTTTAAATTTAAAATGTCTGACAAAGACAATGTATTGATGTCACCTACTGGCTTAGGGGTTGTTTGTTTTCCATATGTTTAAAGCTGCTATTCTCCATCCCCTTTCCCTTGTTGAGAAGTCCCGAGGAGGCTCTGTGTCCAATCAGGAAAATTTTCAAAACCAAGCCCTGATTTGACACAGAAAGAGAGTATATTTTATAGCAATACAACACTGAACAAAGACCAAGAATGGAAGGCTTATTTTCTGTCATCTTAGTAGAATGTGCAAGAATTTTTATAAGCTGGTTTGAGGCACAAAAACAAAGCAAAATGCATAGAAATAATTGATTCTTAAAACACTTCATTGCAAATAAAAATTAATTTTAGTCTTGAAAGGCAACAAACAACATTTCTACGGATGATTAACGATAGATAAAAAGAATAACCTTGAATCAGGAAGATAAAGAAAAAAAGTTAGTGTAAGTCTCAACATCTGGCAAGAATCAATGAAATGTGAAACTTATCATTACCTACCTTATCAAACAGCACTTCTGGCTAGAACATGTTGCCTATATACCCTGGGATTCCTATACAGGGTGTCTCACAAAGGCACATAACAAGAGCACAGCATAAAATCTAATATAAAGTGAAAACTAAATTATAACAAAATACCTTTTGGGATTTCATTTTTTGAGAAATTCTACCAGATAGAAACACAACTAGAAAATCTTAGATATCTGCATATCAACATTTTTCTTGACTAGGGAAATTTATTGTGGAATTATGAGAGTTAACATAATCATTAAAATTTCAAAAAAGTTATCTACCCGTTTTTGAGAAATCAACTTCTTTAGTATTCAGCGGAGCATTTTTAAAATGTGTCTAACCGACCTAACATTTAACAACTTGTTCCATCTCAGCATACATTAAAGTCTGGCAAATCATTGACCAATGATTTTAGCAATGGTAAATTGATAGCAATAATTGCCAGCGTTAAGACTATGCAAATATCTTGCTGTAAAAGTACTACATTTTTGAATTGTAATAGACCATTGAAGAATTTCTGTTGAGATTTAATTTTGACCAACATTTAATATTTAAGAGTTAAAGCATTGGTTGGTGTGGCATTTCCACCACTGGCCGATCAGTTATGTTATGGCAAGCCGAAGCTGGGCTAGCGGTTTGTTGCTATTATTATACCATTCATGATCTTTTTACATGAGGTTCCGCTTGGCCATGGAAATTCAATATTATTTAGACTCTGTATCCAATCTTGGTAGTAACGCATTTGCGCTGCGGCACGTAACTTTTTGGGAGAAATTGGAAGTAAAATGAGGTTATGTTTAAAATTCTATTCAATGTGTATTGTACTGTGTTTAATACTGTATAGTTTACGATTAATTGAGTTATTAAACTTTTTAATTAATTGATCAATCATTGTTTTGCCTCCAGTTTCTCAATTTTTGATTTGACACGCAGAACACATGTCAGTGTTTAGGTTAAAAACTGACAGTGTTGCCATGACTTAGAGAAATACAGGGTGTATTTAAAATAGTACACAATATGCGCATCACTTTGTTCTACATCACAAATCAAGAAGAAAATGTAAATACCATTTTATTGAAAACTTCTTTATTACAAAGTTATTAGCATTTCTAATTTTTATTGTGACTTTTATTTTAAATAATTAAGACGAAATAGTTACAACTATTTGTAGTTTGAGTATTAAAAGAAACATTACCATATCTTTATTCTGTAGAATCTTACTTACTTATTTATCTGCTTCCTCGCTTTACTGTTAGGCGTCGAGGTAAAATTCTATTCCTTGTAAAATCTTTTCCAGGCCAATCTGTCCTTTGCTGTTCTTTTGGCTTCAGCCTATGCAGTCTCTTTTCAGGAACATCTTACTAACGATCGTCGACTGTATTCTATGTTGTTCTGGGCCTGCCTTTCCGTTTCTTCTTATTCGTGCCTGTCTCCCAGATTACTTTCACTAAATTGCGATATCTGTCATGTGTACCAGGGGTTCGAATCAACTTAACTGTCTCTGTTCCATATTTCTCACTAACGTTGTCACTTTTAACCTTTCCTGTATAACACTATTTCTCATCATCTCATCTCTGCTGTCTGTATTTTTGACTTCAGCTTTTCATCTACGACCCAATTCGCTCCCATACACCAGTATGGGTACCAACACTGTCTTACATATCTTAACTTTTGTGGTTTTATTTATTTCTTTTTTCTCAATGTTTTCTTGTATCTTCTTTTCTATTTGCCCCCTTAATCTGTTCTCAAGAATTATATTATATCGCTTTTTCTCCCTTTTTTGATATTGGTACATTGCAGTAAGTCTCCAGTCATTTAGTATACTTTTATTTTTCCATACTTTCTCTATTATTTCTATTACTTGTTGTCCTATGTGTTTAACCATTTCCATCCTCTCCTGCAGACTTGCCATTTTTCAGTCATCCCAGTGTCTTTGTGACTTCCTCGTACATAAAGTTCTCTTCTTTCCCTGCATTTATATTGTGAATGGTTGTGCTGTGTTCTTCCAGCAATTCGCTAAAATATTCATACCACCTCTCTTTAATTTCTTCGATTTGCTAGCAGTTTCCCATCTTTATTCTTGATAAATTTATGTGTTCCCTTGCTGATTTTTTCTCTTCCTAGGTTCTTCAGAGTTCTATACAGTATTTTAGAGTTTCCCTGTCCCTGAAGTTCCATCTGGTTGCCAAACTCCTCCCGGCTCTTTCACTTGGCCTCTTGAACGTTTTCCTTTACCTTTGTTCTGTTCTCTTTATATATCTCATAGTTTGTACTGCTTCTGTTGTGTAGGTACATCTTCCAACTTTTCTTGTTTTATTTCACCAGCTTTCTGATTTATTTGTTCCACTATGGTGTTAGTTTCCTTTTATTTGTATATCTTACTTTAATAACAGCTTCTAATATTATAGTTTTAAAGTTCTCCCATAGTCTTTCTGTATCCTCTCCCAATCTCTCAACCTTCATCATTGCAAACCTCTGGTCACACTCTTTTTTGTATTTCTGTTGCCTTGCTTCATTTTATAATTTGATTAAATGCTTTATATAATCTTGTGCACTATTACTGCCACACCTACCTGGGCCTGTATAGCATTAAATGCCCATTTCCCATTTCTACTTGTCCTTTCCCTTTTTTTACCATTTCTGTCAGTCCTAACAGCATCATTTTTGTTTTCTCACTCATGTATTATCTCTAGTTCTTTCCCTTGGTACTTTCTTATATTCCATTTTAATATCCCTCAATTTGTTGTCTACCATTTTGTTTATTCTATTGAGATTACAACCTCAGTTATATTATCTATTGATTCCATAAATCTTTCTTTCTGTTCATTGCCTTAGGTCATTGAAATTTTGCAGTTCAGATCAGTTTCTATAACTAGTTTTTTGGGAACTTTTCCTTTTTCTGAGTTTTTTGCATCAGCTTACTCTTGTCCCTATCCCACTTCCACTAACTTCATGTATCTCTCTTTTGTTTGATTGTCCTTATCTCTTTCCTCCTTTGCCAATCTTCTTGTTATATCAAAATGTATCTATATGTTATATTCCTTTATATCTTCTGTAGAATCTATAAGAAGATATTGCAGTGCTGTGTTGTTGCAAGGAAACTAATCATGAAAAACAGCATCATTACAACTCCTAATTAGGATTTAATTACACCATGTTGTGGAATTTAATAGTTACATACACAATATTTTTTGCATGACCAATTTTGAAGAAAAGACTAAAAAAACAATTGATGGTAGATTAAAAATCAAATTGGCCAAGAACATAAATGTGTATCATGAATTCATTATAACATTGATACATCAAATTTAGTGCAAATGTTTATAATTGTCAATCTTTGACATTGACGATAAGCTGTAAAGTGCCAACTCGACAGGAGGTCATGCAACATTATTATTTACATATCAAGGGCCAAAAGAGAAAGTTTACGCCTGTGGACGAAATTGAGGTGCATTAGTGGAAAGCTTTTATGCACAACTAAATTGGAACTCTTGGAATTGTTTTTTAAGAATATGCAGAAAAGCCTCGTTACTAGAAAAATATTAGGTGGTGTGTAGCATCAACTTTTTGTTTAGGCTCTCTAAATAAAGGTCATTTATTATCGATAACAGGCTTTTTGTTAGTTTTACAGCCCACTGGACATAAAGTTGAACTTTCAGCCGTAGTAACTGACAATGAGATGTAAACAAGCATTTACAATACAGTTGTGCATAAAAGATTTTAATTAACTGTACTTTGAAAACTATGGATTTATATGGCAAAATTTGTATTTAACCTTTTAACCCAGTCTGATGTAAATTTACGTGGTACAACATGCGATCATTAAAATTTAAGTTCGCAGTGGGCTGTGAAATCTTTCTGTAAGGCATAGCTTAGACACAACGCATAACCTATAAACTGATGATTTTGCCTTGTTTCCAATACAAACTGTCAACTTGACAGATAATTTTCTGAAATAAGCTAAGACATGAATTTTTCTTTCATAGCCTCCTGGGAACTTAAATTTTAATGATTGCATGTTACTTATTATGCGCCGTTTTCATTACACCCTGTATATTTAGAATAAACTTGATTATCACATTTTGTGTTAATGATTAGAATAATAATATTATGTAAACAAGCTATGTACTTTGACAATATAATTTATCTCTGTACAGGCAACCTTAACATTGAAACGGATACCCATGGATTCTACATTTCTTGTCTTTGATAGTTTCATACAGGGGGGCGCAAAATGGGCTTTATGGTTTTAATTAATTATAATTTTTTTTATTTTGTAGTAAATTATATACAGATATTGAAAAGTACAGTACACAAATGGGGAATTTAATAGTCCTAAACACGAAAGATGAAGTTCCACAAATGGTGGTCATTTTCTGCTTCGCACATTCACGCTCTTTTCAACACATTTTCCATGACCATTCGCAATATTTCAGGTGTTACGGCATGGATTTCATTGCAAATATTGGTTTTGAGTTGGAGGATAGTTACCGGTTTATTGATGTACACTTGTTCTTTCAAATAAGCCCAAAAAAAACCAGTCAGGAGTGCAGTGGGTGCAACCCTCACATTGAAATATCGACGAATCAATCAATACAATTGACCGTTGGTTTCCGAAATAAAATTCAATGATTTTTGTTCGTTGTTCTGTTGTGTATCGTTCCATATTAAATTTCCAAAGTCTTGTCTAGAATATTCTGAAAAAAAACCAAAAACAAAATTGAAATAAAAGATATAATGAATTTAAACCATAACACTCATTTTGCGCCACCCTGTATTAATAAAAAAGTAACACAAAAGCTATTAAAATAATACAAGTGATATTTAAATCTTTTTAGGTTATCTTTTAAGTGATTACAGTTAACATAATTCATAATTATAGTAATGTATAAAACTTTAATCTTACTTTCGTAATGACATCAAGAACGAAAATGGTGAATGGGAATATTCAAGTCAAAATGATTATAACATTAAAATTCTAAGGGTATCTTTGACTTGGTTTTTTGTTGCTCTCCAGGTAATATACACACACAAAAAAGTATAGGATTTTTGGTTAAATTTACAGGACACTTTGTATAAGCAATTCAAAAAATAATTATTATATCAAATATTAGAAAACATATATTTTTAACCAATGGCATCTCTTAATTACATTTTTGAATTTTCATAGTATGCCTTTAGAATTAATATTAACAATTCATCCGTTGTTTCTACATGATAAGACTCACATGCTGCTGTAAAATAAAGTACAAAATAGCAATAACATGTTTAATGCTCATGCAATGCTAATATTTAGTCATTTCATACATTATACATTTTCTAGGGAGTAGTAACCTTAATACTGTGGTACTGCTACAGAAATCCATTAGTCTTTAATTCTCCAATGTATTGCGTTCAATTTCTTATACATCTTTTACTTGTGAAGGATTCCACTATTTTTTCTTGATTTCACATACTACGTATAAAAATAAACAGTTACTATTATATTGTCTGTAGGTTTAATTATAAACAATGGCCCAGTTTCTACTCTCCTTTTACTAACTAATGAAGCTTCTTTAGAAATTTAAAGAAGTATAGCCTTATCTGATTCTAACAGGAAGAAAAGGGACAAAATCAGTTGCCATGGCATTTAGAGATGATAATTAATGATGAGAGCAGAAACCGATCCAATGTTATTATGAAATCTCAATTATACGATATTTTTTTATGCAGAGTTACTATTAATATCACATTATAGGAAATATAACAACTGACTATAAAACTTAAAAATGTAAACGTAGATGCTACAATTAACAAATCTTATCAAGAAAAATTTTTTTTACAAATGAAATAAGAACAACAAATGGTAACATAATTTTGTCAATTCAGAATACAAAAGTAAATCTATCATTTATCATATATATTCTGTATTGCTTTCATGCCTTCTGTAACAATATCACTATAAATTTTATAACCGGTCCTTAAGTCAATGCACATTGTCAATGAAAGTTCAAGCAATCTCTTAGCATCTATAATTTTATCTGAAATTAAATTAGAAACTGTTAAAGTGAAAAAAGAATATTTAAAGTGAAACAAACATACCATTAAGAAATTTATTAAAAGTCTTAACATTAAATAAGAATCGCTCATGCAAATTCATTCGAAACACAGATACCCAATATCTTTCAAATATATGTAAGCATGTTTGCAAAGTCCAAGGTGGACTTTCTTGAAACAATGCCATTTTAGTCCATATATTTCCATAAGCATCTTTTACCACATCCAGTATAATACTGCTTAAAAAAGTAGATAGTTTAATGTTAATCTCTGCAAATTTTTCAGTTTCTTTTGTATTCATTTCTGAAGATTTCCCCCTTGGAACTGAAATACCAAACGGATCTAATTTTTCAAGGGCTTCTTTGTGATTATAGGCTTCAAAGTTTTCATTAATAAGTTTATTCCTTAAATTTACGTCATTCGATATCAGTATCTGCAACAATTACATTTTTACACAATTAATATGTAACCTAACCTACTGTACAAAAATATTTGTTTCTTCAGTAGTCACACTTAAGTCAAGAATTTTATAACTTACAGCACGATTATTCCTGTCGCGTATTTGCATACAACAGTGCAATATGCCATCATCAAAATTACTAGTGACAAAATCTTGTTCAGCAGCATCTCTTACAGACTGACCTGAGACAGAAATATTCTTTAACAAAATGAAAATTTATAAAAACAAAAGCAAACCTTGCAAATTTAACTTCTTAACCAGGCACTGGTTTATAAAATAAATCGCTTTTTGTGCTTGGGCACTTAAATTTGATTTAGTATAAGAACGGCGATCTTTAATGTAATCCAATTCTTGTATAACTATCCAAGGCACTAAAATCGTTACATAAGTAACGCCTAAAATCACAATACAAACAAATTTAAAACTTAACTTATTTATATGTTTGCACAAAATTTATATTACCAGTATTACCATTAATTTTAATTTTCATTATATTTTCTACGACATTCAAATGAGATAAAAAGATATTTGTATCAACAACAACGTAAGTGGTCTTGAGTAATGTTTTATTGTGTGTAATTTCGGATGATTCTTTTGCTATTATTTCCTGGAATGCACTCCTTGGAGTAGGAGTTTGACTGAAAGTTTTTCTTAAATCTTCTAACTGAAAGTTGCAAATAAAATTATTATAGATAAATAAATACAGGTGTCAAATACAAAGTATGAGGTTACACTTAACTTCAAGATGTGTATTTGGCACCTGTAAAAATACTTGCTCTCAGTGTTTACGAAAAGTGATCTAGAGTTAACCTGCATTAACTTCACTTGTTCGAGAACAGATTAAGTTCACCCTAACCCCTGTTCGAAAAGTGGCCAAGCTTACCACAGCTGATCAACTGTTAAAATATAAGGTTAAGTTCAGGGCCGACTGGAAGTTTTTACAGGGCCCTTAAAATAAAAATTAAAAAAAAGAAGAAGAACCACACACTTCTTTTTCAGATGCAGCATAATTCGTTTATTTTAAACACTTAGAAAATTTCAAATTTTATTTATTCTGAACATATCGATACACAGAATTAATTATTTTTCTCTCAAGGCGCGAGGCCCTGGGCAGTTGCCCTGCAAACCCAGCTCTTCAGCCGGCCCTGGTTAGGTTTTAGTGAAAGAATGGTGATTAGTGCAGTTTTATTATTATCATTGGTTAAAAAACCATATGGAAATAATTTCTAAATCCATTTCAGTACTAGGTTAAAACAGGCTAATGGCATTTAGATACGATTTTACATTTAATCCAAAACAATTGCATCTGGAAATGCTGTTACTCAGTTTAACTTCGATTAACAGCTGTTTGAATCCCGTCTGATTAACCCAAGGTCACTTTTCATAAATGTCTTCTGATTTTCATGAACAGTGTTGAAACAAAACAAAATTATTCCCCTGATTTTCATAATTTAAAAACAAATAATTCTCTTAAATTATTTTATCATTCCATTTCTAATCTTACTTAGAAAAACTTTAAATCACATAGAACCAGAGTTAATTTTTCTAGGTTAGATTTTATTTCCTAAAATATTAAAACATTGTTATTTACATCGGAAAGAATTTCCTTTTCATTAATGTAACTCCAATCCATGGCCTCATCATCATGCGTACTACTGCTACTTAGAGTACATATGCTATTTGCAAAAGACAAATTATCGTCATTTTGTGAAAGACGATTGTTAATACTCCTCGTTACAGTTTCATTCTCATAATTAATACCATCTCTTACATTTTGAGTGTCCTGTGTAAATAAACCACTACGACTAAAACTTACTGCAGTAGTATTTGTAGAAGAAATTGTTTTCTGATTATTTCTATTATGTAGATTGTGCAAGTTATTTTTACCTTCCACCTCAGATGATCTATACCAACCTCCACCTATAATATCACAAGTGCTTGCTGATTGCTTTTTATTATTTGGATAAAATGATTTGGAATTAGAATTATTTCTTATTCTATTTAAACGTTCCTGTAAATTAATTCTCGATGTTGCAGGGGTTTTCTTGTTTGGGGTATTATCTGATGAAGATGATGAGGCATGTGAATTTCCATAATGAGATGTTTCTGTTACTGAGCTGTCTGAATGATTGCCATTTCCTCTCCACTGAAGAGACTCTTGACAATTATCCCTCGTAGCAGCACCTGTCTCTAACTGATTTGAAAATTCATTTTCATTTCTAGATTGATAGGAATTTAAATGTGTAAAAGAATTAGGTGTATTTGTTTGTTTTTGCTCTATCAAACTGCTTTCACTTTTACTATTTACTTTATTGTGTATTAATGCACGGACCGACTTCAATCTGTTATTCGCTGAAAATCTGCTTGTTGTTGGTCCTTTTGATTCATAACCCAATTGTCCCCAAAAACCCTTACTGTTATCAACTGCTTCACGTCGAAATCTCTCATTAAGAAGTTTCTTTGGTCGTTCTCTCGCTTGCTGATTTAATTGTTCCCTATGAGAGCCACTGTTATTAAAATAATTATTTCCATGACCTCGCGCAAGAATTCTTAAATTATTATTCGCTGAAAAATCTTCCAACAGCTCCTTCGACCGACTGTTTGATTGTTCCACACTACTATCAGAATAAGCTGATCTATTCTTGAATCTATAATTTGCAGATTTCCTCGGCTGCTCTCTCACTTGTGTGTTATGTTGTTTCCATTCTTCATTATCATTTGAAACATTATTTTTAAAAGATGGTGAACTATCAGTGAGATATCGTCTTTTATTGGGGTAAGATGATTTTTGTTGTTGATCATTTTCTAATTTACGTTTTTTAGAAAGTTCTTTTTGAAACTGCGCCTCTGAATCTTGAACCTGATTGTCAGAATGCTTCGAACTCATCGTGAATAAATCGGATTTTACAAATAAATGAGAATTCTTTGAAAAACTGTTATACACATAACCTAAATAACTGCTTGCAGTTCACATTTAAGTTTTCGAGTTTCGAGGACATTATTCTTTTTATAAACCAACCAAGGTTATTTCCGACAGGACAAACAACGTTATCAACGGCAACTTGACAACTTCTAAGGTAAAAAGTTACTGACGATATAGCCGATAGAGTCCCTATTACTTTTCTAATTTAAACCGATGTCAAACCTATGTCTCATATTGGAATTATTAATACAAATTAATAATTAGACTTCTAAATTATTAATTCCTCTTTGCAATTTTAGGTATGCTTTTAGATTTTCATTGAGAAACTAGAGAACAGCAACTTTATTTTCATTTGTTGCTACTCTTCGTCTAGGTTTCTTTCGATTTGGCCAATTTCCCAGTAACTGTTTTGTCAGTCTTTTAAAAATATAGTATTGGTAGAATGCTTTCTCGCGGGTATTACTGTGTGTATGTATATAACGTTTCTCTTAAATTAAAATTAAATCAGTTTCTTGACAATAAATACAGTCCTCAATAAATGTAATGACATTTATGAAAAACGTGACAGTCAATTCAGAGTACAGCAGGCTAAATTGATCAATATTTCTATTTTATTTAGAATTTTGTCATGGGATGTTGAATGGGTTGCATACACAGAAATTCTTCATTATCATCATTATCATCACATCATTGTATATGAATAACACCGTTACAAGTGATTCAAGGACTCTAATTGTAAGTCTCCATAACCACCAGTGTCGCCGAGAGATGAGTTTGAGATCGGTATTTAAAAAGAAAAAATATTTTTTATTTATATTTTGTCTTTAATTTTCAATAACAACTTTTTACAGTGGTGTAAATATAATTTTAGGCCCCCCTCCGCAAGGCCCGCCAAAATAATTTCGTGGCCCCTTATTATTTCATGATGTATAATAATATTTAAAAAAACACGGACTTTATACTACATTGCATTTTTAAATATGTGGTAGTAGGTACTTATATAACAAAACAAATGAACTGGATAGTAGAAATTTCGCTTATTCAGACTTTTCTAATTATATGGCTATTTTTATTTCACATCTGTAAACGACTGTGGGGCCCCCAAATCCTTCGAGCTCCCCCCGCACTGCGGGCTTTTGCGTCCACTATTTACGCCACTGACTTCTTAATATTGAAAAACATAATTTTATACTTACAGTAACGATATAAAAAAAATCAATCGAACAAGCAAAACTGTAGTTCCTATTCATTATTTTATCTTTATACTTGTTTGATCATCCACCACTGCTTCGATTCTTTGATCTAGTGACATCTATGGACATCTATTTGTTTCTGTTTTGACGTTTATTAAAAAATCTTAACTTAAACAAACCTAAAACTGTCTGAAACCACCAGAAACTTTATTTATTAAAAAATCGGCTAACGTCTAAGAAGATAAAGCAACAATGGAGGATTCACTGGAAGATTATATTAAAATTGTAAGAAACATCAAAGAGGGAAGTAAAAAGCAACCACAGCAAAAAATAAGGTTAATGTTTTTGTAACCTTTTTCTTATGGCTATTAGTAAATTCTGTATTATGTTTATAGTGATAAAGAACTGGCGACACTACAACGAAAAAAACAATGTGAAGCAAATGCTGTAAAGATAGTAGAATTCCTAATTGAAGGGCAGCTTAGACCAGAAGTTTTCTTGCGTTGCGTAAGAAATTAATGTTAATTATATATCGAACAAACTGCATTATTAAACTTGTTTTAGCTTAAACATATTAATCAAGAATATTATCAAGATGTTGTTGAAGAAAGAGCAATTAGCAAACTATGTGGATATGCCGTATGTGGGAAACGTATACCAGATATGCCTAACAAGCAGTATTTCATAAGTACAAAAACTAATAAAGTATATGATGTTACAGATCGTAAGGTATTGAAGTTGTAAAAAATTTAATAATTATATGATTTATAAAACAATGTTTTATTACAGAATTATTGCAGTAATTTGTGTTATAAAGCAAGTATTCACATAAAACAACAAATAGATACTAGTCCATTGTGGCTGCGAAAATATGAAGAAAATACAAAATTTGATCTTTTACCATCTACCGACAAGTAATGAATACTTTTATTATCTTGTAAAAAATGTAAAATTTATGTTATTTATTGCTTTAGAGGTTCTCCTGGAGAAGAAATAGACCAAGGTATAGCAAGAATACCAAAAACTCATGAATTTACTTCAGTTTCATCTTTCACGGAAGTCTCTTTATCTGAAATTGGTGAAATGGAAGTCAAGAGCAAAAAAAGTAGTAAACATAAAGAAACTGGAATTTTAGAAACTTTAAGTGAAACTGATGAAGTTAATGAAATGTCTCCTGAACTAATAAATTCAGATGAAGTGTGTTCTCCAAGCAAAATTGAAAATAAAATTGATTCAAGTTCTCATATCAGTGAAGCATCTACTTCATTAACTAGTAATCATAAAAGTTCTAAACAAACTGATGTTAAGTCAAAAACATCTTCTAAAATTAACAACTGTAAGAATAGTGATTCGTCCATGAATATTTTAGAAAGCATAAAAAAATATGTTTATGAATGGATTACATTGGAAACTTACATATTTTTATATGGAGAAGAGAAAATCAAAGAAGCATTAAATGAAACACAGCTACAGGAATATTTTAAAAAGTTGAAAGAAACTGAAGATTCAATAACTCAACAGAAAAAATATTTAGAAATTTGCCAAAAATTACATTTAACACAATTAGCTGAAGATAAAATGGACAGCAACATTATTGGTATGAAAATGAAACCTGTTCCGGATTATACAAAAGTAAAGGAAGAAAGTAAGGTGATGGATTTGAAAATTCGTTCTTTTTATACTGGAGTACCATATGAAATAGAGAGTGATAAAAGTAAACGTGAAAAAGAACAAAAGCAAACATCAGAAGAAAATGTGGAAGAAGGTCCTCCAGCAGTGCTGCCATTAGTAGAAACATCTGCTCAAACTGCTATACGCCGTAAGATTTATTTAAACTCGCTTGACAAAGTGTAAGTTGTTTAATTTGTATTGAGATATTTTAAAATTCAATTAATTAAAAAAAATTTCAGCATGGTTAATTTGACACAGCATCTAGGTGTTGCACCACAGTATGTCATGAAAGATGTTCAGTCCTTGGTTAAAACTTTTAAACTTCAAGCAAACAATATTGTCTTCAAACCGGCAGTATGGTCTTTGATTGCACTTATATTAATTAAAATGTAAGTTAATGTACAACTATAAAGTTTTATTGTATTAAAATTATCTTGAATTTATAGGTTAAGTGTTCGTGACAGCAGTTTAAGCAAGCAGCTGGAAGTTAAACAATCGCAAACATTTATAAAGGTTATGTTGCAGCAATTTGCAAATGGAGAAACATTTATTAATGAATTACTTGAAAGTCTTAAAGATGTTAATTTATTTTTGAAACAATATTTTTCTACAAGTGATAATGCCCTTAAGTGATATGGGAGAGAAATATTTGTTATTGCATATAGTTAGTGTTTATGTATTATATTGTGAAAATATAGGTATTTTATTAAAGTACAAGCTTTTATTTCATTTTTTTTACTTTCATATTTTAATTCGAATAAAGATTCATTGGAAAAGATCCTGCTCTTCTATGTAAATACCTTTTAATATTATTATTAATTCAGCTTCCCCTATCAAGAGTGCTTAATGATTTATGTAAAACTTAAAAAATGTATGTGAAATTTGTAATGGTGAAAAACTTTTTCAAGTGTCACATTATAATGGTGAATAAACTCTACGGTATGAAGATTATCAATTTATCACATACTTGGCAATCTCTCCAAATGTGTGACCGATCTTCATGGTTTATATTTCAAGAACAATGTTTTGGTATCTATTTAAAGACTATTTTAGCTCATAAGAGTTTCATGTTTGGACTAAAAAAGGACAGCAATAAGCTAAGTAGTATTATTAAACAAAATCTCAAATAGTCTGTGCAAGATATTGTTAAGAGATCAGAATTGATACATTGTGATTAATTGTGGTTCCCAAAAATTGGCTTTTTAATCTCCCTTAACACTTGATCTTCTTGCCACGATAAACATTTGATCTTCCTTTGGTAATTCTGGAAATTGTCCCATAACAGTGCAGAACTCTTAAGTTCCTTAAGAGAGAGATAGGTAGAGAGAGAAAGAGATATTTTATTATACAAAAGCAAAGTACAGTCAGTTGATGATATCACAAACCGAATACTAAACATAAACAAAAATTCTGTTGCAGTCTCTTCTTTATCTAAATCACAAACTATACTTGCATTTATTAATCTGTCGTTTTTCTTGAAAATCTATTGTATTATGTCTTGTAACATTTTGTCTATATTATAGTATTTCTTCTACAACAGCGCATAAAGTAGTTGCATTACATATACACTGCTAACGGTGTATAAAGTTGAGTTTACATATCTTGTCTTAACTAGGTAATTGTTATCTATTTATTACGAAGTACTGGTGCTATGACATTGAGCACTGTATAATAAAATTTCCTAGTATTTTAAAACATCTCACTGTTGTAGAAAAAACACTGTATGCAACATATGTGTAAAGTGCCTTTTTTGGTATTTATGGGATTCAAAATGTAGCACCTACACACTAGTTGCATAAACAACTATTATAAAACATTTAACATTTATCCTGTATATGCTAGGTAAGTAGCACTGAGAGTGTTGCTACTCGATCATTATTATGAACGATTCAGTGGTTTGTTGCTGTTACGACATATGTAAAAATAGAAAGAAAAGTTAACGTTAATAAAAAATATAAACCTAAATGCTATTGCTGAATGGTTAGTTATGACAATAACTTCCTTTCTGATTTTTACATTACATCAATGACAGCAGTAAACTACCTCTAATTACGTATAATAATGACAGTGTCTGTGCTTTTGCACTTTCTGCCTAGCGTATTATAAAAGTAGAAAAAGAGTACAGTAAGACATCCTTCATTATAAAATGACAAATCTATTACACAATTTTGTACGTATATTAGTTAGCTAGTAGTTACTAAAATGTTTCCTGTTTTACTGTACTCTTCTTTACATGCAATGCTTATTATTGTGTAAAAAACCTAAGTGTGTAATAGTGCTTGTATATTATTGTCTTGCATTTCTGAATCTGCTGATGCGAAAGGATAAATAATAAAAATAATTTTAGGAATTATAATTTATTTGTTTCATCTATGTATTAAAACTAAAACAATAAATCACAAAAACATATATATACGATATGATCATCTACAATTTAAAAACAAACAAGTTTCTTTATTCATTATTATTTAAGCCAATGCTTATTGAAGTTTCATAAAAATAATAGTTTTTATCATGAATTTTATTGTTTTTAAGTTAAGTTACACAGCTTATGTACAAGTTTATTGCGCTATTAAGTTTATTCAATGTATATATCTTCAATGGGGTAAGCAGTCTCTATAAACTTCTGATAAAATCTCTGAAAGGCACGCCTGAAAAAAGGAAAATGTAAATTCTCAGGATTTTTTAATTAATGTAGTGATAATGTCAGGATTTCTCAACTTCTGGTGTATCCATTTACAATATTTTCTATAATTTGTGAGAAAAGAAATTTAATAGTGGGGAATATGCACAATTGCACAAGTACAACTTAAGAAGTTTTTAAAACATATAATTCATAGCTATGCTTGATTTAAAACTTGAAACACCTGTTATTACAGTTATCATCTAATCACAAGAGTTACCAATATTTTGTAAAATTAAAAATATGAAAAAATAATTAATTCAAAATAAACAAAACATTTACATGTCTATAAATTTTTGAAATGATTATTCTCTTTACAATATGTAACCCATGTCATGTTAGTGCACTTGTTGGAGGGCAGAATACAGCATTAAAACCTCTGTGATTAAAACCAATGCAAGGTTCAGGTTCAGTTTACTTTCTGGCAAATGGGTTTGATAACCAAGTAACAACATAACATAACCTAGTAAAAAGGTAATTTTAATAAGCAGCAAAAAACAAACAAAAAAATGGGTCGAGGGGAGTTCTATCAGCTGATGTTGCCCCAATCACAGTAGTGTCTGTGGTCATATGTGAGTTTTCTGAAAATCCTAGGCAGAAGGTTTTGGGTTTTACTTTTATACCAAATGTACGTCCGGTTTTCTATCTTGGAGTTGGAATGTTGCCAGTGAAGCGAATGATCACGTGATGCATTGAGCAAACAGAATTTATCAGAATAAAAGAACAAAACGGTGTATCATCTGGAGCCATAGAATGTAAACAAATAAGGTTGTAAACGTAACCCCATTAACTTTAATTTGAATCAGTTTGCTGTTCTATAAAACTAAAATAGGTATATTTATTTAATTAACAATGTTGTAACAATAGGGAGTTGAGGTTATAAATACGCATTTTGTTTTTTGTTTCTTCTGCGCAGGGTTGCCAAATGAAAATAAAATTGATCCGCATATTGATTTATACAAATTTCTCACGTTTGTTTTACAAACTTATTGTTCAGACGAACTCAGATGTATAGAATTTTTAAAATTATTCCAAAGAAATTAAACAACAATAAAAATATGTAAATTAAAGTGTGGGAAGAAACTATGTTGGTTGTTTCCAAATTTGGCAATTCCGCTTATGCTTCCATTAATTCCTAACGCATAGTCGGTGCATTAAGAGCACAGATTACCAAAATTATTAATTTAAGAGTTTGTACCTTTTACTCCGTACTGTAAAAAATGAACGCTATATATATAATAGCGCACTCTGTTAGTTCAATTACAAAGAACAAACGGCTTTTACAAGCGGTGCACTCTGAGTTTAAAGAACAACATAAACAAACTTGCCTTAAATTAACCAATGAAGTGTTTGTAAGTTTAACAGCAAACCAATGAGAGTTTTATCCACAGTGTAATGCTGTTTCATCCCACACAGCATTATCGCTTGCTATAAACTTGCTGCAACCTTGACTTTAATTTGTCAGACTTGCACTAACTTTGCAAGCTTTAATCAAGCTTGTTGCAAGTGAATAACTACAGAAATGTAAAATTAGACTTGCCACAAGTTTGATATATCCTTACCACAGCAATTGAAAATAATTATATGTAAAGATGGTAGCGCAGAAACAAAGTTCGCGTTTCGCCGACATCGCATGCGCAAAAATGCCACTTCACTTTGCCACACTTGTAACCACGTGTTAACAGTGTACGTTACGTTGGTTTTTGCTGTATTCTCGTTCTCCCAAATTGTATAATTTTTTATATAATATTTCTTTGTTTTTTAATTTATCTTTACAATTTCATTTCTTTTATGTGTAGATATAAGTGGTTGAGTGAGCGTGTATATATTAATGTAATATTTACATTTCTGTTTGTACTTTCTTGCTTCTTTTGTGTTTCTACTGTATATATTTTTTTATTGTATATACTATTTTACTTATTATGTGTTATTTTCTTCTTAGTTTAATTAGTTTAGTTGTGCTATTGGAATAATGTCCTATGAAGAGAAGTATTTAGCAATAAATCAATGTAATTTTTTTTGTTAAAATATCTGTAGTAAGTTTTATGTTTCTAAAAAATTAA
>VTPC01001244.1:175439-214764 GCA_011009095.1 Ignelater luminosus
TTTTTTCCTTGCCAGACATATTTCACAAAAATTTCTCTTTCTTGGCACTGGGTTTTTATTGCAATAATATACAAATAATCTAGGGTTGTCCCCCTTGGAAATACGGGACATTTGAGACGCCCCGACAAGTATAATACTGAACGCGAAAAAATGACATCAAATACGAGACAATCCTGTACATACATAATGCTTGTGTTCAGGAACAGTAATCAGGCTTACGCGCTGTTAACATCGAAGAAAGCGCTTTTAAGTGTCACCTTTACCTTTCGGAAATTGATGTTCGCTGCCCATCGTCCAGGAACTCTTCACCGACAGCGCTGCTAACTGTTGCCTGCTTCTGAACACAACGATTCTCTAATGTGACAACGTGGAAAAATTTCCGAAAATACGCATGAACATTTCTTTTCACTCATTAATTTAAAATTTATGCATATTCCTCACTTTTAAATCAATACCATATAAATTGACTTTTAAATGTCAAATTGATAGATATGAACTAATAAACGAAATTGATTATAAAAGTTATATTCAAGCTCCAATCAAATAAGAGAAATTGAGAATCATCGATTTGCAAAAAGTTTATTTACCCGACGCTTTCTGCCACAGGTCTTGTAGAATCAACGCCACGAAAAACATGACAAGCAAATCTTTGTAACGTAGGATGCTTAGTGATAAATCCAAGATAGCGATGATCACGTGGATGAAAAGCACAAAATGATACGTTTTTGAGCGAATAAAAATAATCTATACAAGGTTCATTTTGCTAAAAACGAAAAATAACAAACCATTAAATAACTGAAAACAAAAAATGATTTAAAACAGTCTTACATTTCGTTTTCTTCTATCAACCATTCTCAAGCCTTGGTCTGATACTTCTAATATGCAAGGTTGTGGGTCTGGTTCTGGTGCAGATCCCACGACTCGTCGCACTGCTTGACATACTACAGATGTACCTTTATGAGCTAACGTTTCAACTGAGCCTAAATATCCCAACAAATAACGCTCGCGTCTTCCATGTTCGCATGTAGAATCCCAATCACTATAGTCGCTGTCTACTGCGTATGCAGATGGAAATATTCCTATTCTAGCAGTTCGTAAATTTACACCTAAAAAATCTTTTCTTGTAAATTTGGAACGCGGCAAAAACTTGCTACTAACCTTCGCTCCATAAATCATCAGCTTCCTTCTGCACATAAATAGGATCACCAATTTCAACTTCGATTTCGTCTTCGTGTCGTGGTATGAATTTGTGTAAGCCTCGGTGCGTTGCTTCTAGCATTTCTACATCTGGATATGGCATACCGCCTCTAATACTAGAAGGCGACATTCCCAATACAGGTGATATGGATTTAGGGCCATCGGTAGGTGAGTGAGCAGTACTATGGCCACTATCGCCGTCGGTTAATAGTCGTTCGGAGTCCGGAGAATCTGTATCTCTTAAATATTCGCATTTTAATAATACTAGGGAACTTGGTCCGCTGCTCATTCCACCTAATTCGTCTGCTAAGGATACTTCTCTGGAGAGTTGGTGCGCATGGTACATTGTTACGACTGCAGCTGAAATGGAATTTAAAAATGCTTATGATAGATGCATTAAATATATAGGTGTGTTTACCAAAATGTAGAGTAAAATAATATTTATATGAATGACAGCTTATAAACAAAAATAAAAAAAAATACTGAAAGGATGGTACAGTGGCACCAACTTATTTCGTTTTGTTCACAAATGGGTGTTCGACTACTACATTGACGTCTGGGAAGGTTATAATGATTTCGAGACCTTAGATATTGCCCGTTTTCATTTTAAGTTTTACTCAAAACCACAACACCCTTTTTGGGATAGAGTTAGGTCTTTGTATTGTCTCACTGAGTGATCGGATTTTACTATTAGGCAGACCTTTCAAGCTAATAGATTTTTTTATGTTGATTATGGGCCGTACGAACCAGTTTCTTTATGGATTCAAGGTGAAATGAAATTGGATTCAAAGTAAGGAAAAAACTTTACTTACAAAATATCTGCTTTTGAATTTTATCTTGTTTTTTGGCTATAAATAGTCGAGTCATTTACAAACAAAATACTCTTATCAAAACCGTGATCACAACTTTTTGATTATTTTGCTATGAGTAGGCTTTAAGGATGCACCTGAAATTGGTCGATGATCTTATCGTGTTCATCTGCTACCTATGGTAGTAAAGGCAAAAAAAACTTTAAAGAGCTACTTTAATAGCGTAAAATGAAAGTTGCGCATCATAAAAAAATAGCCCTAAACAAGGCAGTAATAGAAAACCAAACCCATTAGTTTTTATAAGTCGAAAAAATTGAATTGGTTGTGTAAAAATGGGCATTGAGAAATTCAGAAAGAAGCAAGATCACTGAGATATGGGGAGATGAGGCGAACAAGGCATTAGTTAGATGACAGATGGAGAGACACCTTCAGAAGAGCGGAATTTGGCAAGCTGGTGACAGCCAAGTCAACTGTTCAGAAGTTAATTACAAATTCTACCCCAACAGAGATTTGGATCAATTACAATCGTTAACGCTGTTGGTTTATTTTTCTAAGATCTTTTATAAAATCAAAATTAGATGAACCTTTGGTAAAAATTAGTGCAGTTGGACGTTTTATGCTGAAATCAAGAATAGTTAAGCAACAAGTAAAATATGATACAAATAAAGTCAAATAAAGATTTAGATTACGCTTTATATGCGATTGTTGGCCTTTGGGTTTTCTATTTTTTCATTTTGCCGTCTGATTCTTGACATAATGATGTTTGTTGTGTACTCAACAGTTTCATTTTGATCAACGATCTTGATTTTGTAAACAATTCGAGAAACAATTTCAAATATTCTAAAGTAACCTAAAATATTTAAATCAATTTCTCGAGCTTCATTCCAGACACGCCCAGTTTGTTCTGGATATTTCTTTTTAAATTCGACGATTATGCAAAGAATGTGAAAGTAAACAAAAAGATCTGTAATAATAAAAATTAAATTAAAAACATAAAAATGCAATAGTTTCATTTTTTATGTCCGTTTCAGTAATAAAAATTCGTAAAACAACGCTTCGCATCTGTTTTTAACAAGATTTTTCCTACTGACAAATTGAGCCTAGAGATTGAATTGTTTGTTTCCGATGACGCGCACGCCACGCAATTGTTTTATTTGAACCGATTTCAAGATATATTGGTCTGTTTAGCGATTTATTTTCAATTCGACCAAATTAGATTGAAGGGTTTGTGACGTGAAATCGAATTTTGAAAGATTGCTGCTAGTATCTCTGTTTTAAATTTGTGCCTAGACATACTTTAGGTAAACATAAGGGGATTTTTTATGACTGCAGTAATGTTACACAACAGGGGTAAATTAATGAGCCATTCTTGAATTGAAACACTACAAAACTATTTTGTAATAAGCCTTTTGGGTGTAATTTGACCTAAAAAGGCTACATTCAAGAATCGCCTAAATATTTTATGATACCTTAATGAAACTTTATATCTTCCGTTTGCTGGAATTAACCTTGAAACAGACAAATGAATAAATAAACACATAAAATTGAAAACACTAAAACTTAAAATTGTAAAACTGCGTTCCAGTTAGAAAAACATAAAACTCTCATTTATCAATTTAAATTGCAGCCATAGAATAATGGATGCATAACACAAAAATATAACACAGCCCTCTGAGATCCTCGCTTCAATAAATAATAAAGTAGTACATACATTTTTTATTTTTTGGGATCTCTGGCAGCTTCCGTCTTCTTCTTTCTCCGGCGGCGCCGCCCCATGGTCCTGTTGTAGTAGTGCCTCTAGGTGTTGTTGGTAAGGGGTTTGCTTCAGCACCTACAGGTGCCGGCGATACATCCTCTCCAGGGGTATCACAGTCAGTTTCGACATCGCTTTTGGAAGACGTAGGAGAGTCTTCATCGATGAGCACGTCATGTACCAACCTGTAATACAGAATTGCGACAGTGACGGGCAACAAACGAAAAAATACAATTCTGTTAATTAAACCAACTTGATTATACTCACGAATAAAAGGGTGCGGGCGCTTTAATGTGCGATGGTAATTTTTCAAAGCTCTGTCTAAATTCTTCGAACTCCGTATCGGCCATGTTTATTTTCAACCCCTAAATATCGATCACATCGTGCCAGCTTCAAGCGCCCTGCGCGTTTACGACGACGAGTCTGCTGTTGCGTCCTTATCCTCGCGTATCCTTTTGGATGCAGAATAGGTCTTGATTAGCATTTGACTTCGGATTACTTATGCGTTAAATGTATCAGTCACTGCTTCCAGATTACATTGTGTAAACGTAATTAAACTGAAAACCGAATTTGAGATAACTTGATTTTAGCTTTGTAACACCATTATTAATTATAACAGACTGTTATGTTGGAAAATGAAATTATACGTCTGTACTGTATCTTATGGTCATCATTGCGAACTTATCTGGCTTATTTAGAACTTGACCTATTCCTTTGCTTTTTGAATCTATGAAATGAAAGTCTTGGGAAATGTAAATTTAGAAAGATTTGGTTATTTGAAAATTTAAAAAAAAAACAGAGTCAGTCTCTATCTAGTTTTTTCTTGTTTTACTCTTTTCATGAAGCGACGAAATCAAAAGTATTTTTCCATTTGTTTTTTCACTCTCAGCCAGGAAAAAACTTTGTAAAAGTAGTTTTATATTACATTTTCTCTGTGATATGTTTTCGACTTTAGAAATTTATAAGGTCGCAGCATAAAAAAAACGAAACAAAAGAAAAGTAGCTAAATAATGTATTGATTACGACCTTTCAGAGTGTTTCTCGTCAATTAGAAAAAGTCGATCAAGTAATGTCGTTTTTATGCCGTGTACATATAAAGTTTACAAAAGAATAGCAAAAAATATTTTAGAGAAGATAAAAATGCGGGGATCTACACCTACTGGGATTTATACGCAAAATAGCATAGACGTAAATTGTAGTTGGCCGCGGAAAAAACAACAGTAAGACAATGAAATAGCGCTATAATGTAGTACTTTATTTTCGGATACTTTTGATATTGGAAACTTAGTAAAAAGTTTACTCAAGCAACCTTCTATCTTTAGGTACATGACTCAGGTTCTTTGTCGAGTAGAAGCTAAAGTTCTTTGATTCCTTTGAATCAAATCCAAATAGTTTAAATGTTTGGCGAGACAGAGCCTTGCAATAACGTAAGATGCGTTCCACTGTCTCAGTGTCTCTCTCACACATGGTCTTAATTGAAATTTCATGTTCTAAAGAGGAAGATCATCAGCTGAGTTCTACTCATTGCAAAGGGCTTCCGTACAGTCCAGTCTTTCTTTCGTCTATAAAGCAAATCAGTCCATCAGATGGTATAGTTTTAGTGTCGCCCGTCAATGGTTACCTAAGAATTCTTGTCGGGATGTGTTACATAGTCTGAGTTTATGTCAAAGACAGGGTCGCTTATTCTTTTTCAAATTGAGCAGCGGCCAGAATCTGTCATATTTCTAGGTTACTCGTGTTTTCGCTTTCCCTTGCATTACAAGATCTAGCGGAGAAAGATATATGTAGCAGGATCTTCATTGTTACTACAAGAGACATCCTCATGGCTTGACTCTTGGCTATCTTGGTTTTGATGTTTGTTTGCAGCGTTTTGGCCACCGTACCAAAGCTGCATGTTAACGTTGGTATTTAACCAATATATCATGTTTGGTCGGAGTCCACAGGTTTTACTAGTATTCATTCGTCTTTCTTGTAACCTTGTAATGTGTTGGTTTTAGGTTAGTCTGAAGTCCAAAATTACAACAAGAAATTTAATCTCTTTTGATACTGACAATTCTTCACCATGTAAAGTTACAGGACGTAAACCATCTATTTTTTTATATTAGTGGGGGGAAAGTATTTTTTCTTCACTTAAATGATTCTTGAAGATATGATCCCACCATGATTCAATAAAAACCTTGAACCATCTCTACGGTAAAATCAGAATCAAAAGCTTGGGTGGACAAATAAAATTTCTGGAAGAAGGCAAAAATTTCCTCCTTATTATCTTATTGTTCCATTTCTATTATTTTAAAGCGGGCAAAATATTTTCTAGAGCGGACATTGTCCGCCCTGACCCTTTTCTGCGCAAACCATAAAAACTGTGTGGATCCTAGTGTCACGATATCTAGATTCGTGGAGAAGGCTGCAATGCTTGAAAGTCCTCCCTCTACTGGCCAAAATTAAATTCGATTCCATAGACGTGCGTGTCATTTTTCTCATTTTTAGCGACGACGCTAGGATGCATCCAAATCTAAATAAAAAATAGTATGGGCTGTGTTAGGGTCACAGCCACAAGTTCTATGTTCTGTAGAGGTGATTTTAATGTCATTCGACTCACGAAGATTTTCTCCTTGTTACAAGCGTTTTCGGTAGGCTCGTTGCCTGCCGGTCTAAAACAGAAGACGATAGTTGTGTAAGTATCGGCTTGTGCCAAATTGAAAAATACACGAAAATTTTGAAAATTACCCGGATAACTAGATATCCCAAACATTTATAGAGCAAACACCTCCGGATGGCTTCGTGTAAGTCTTATCCGATTTCATTTTGTTTTCTAAAACCAAACATCTGGAAATGCAAAGCATAACCATAACGAACTCCTGTTTTGTTAATTTTTTTCAAATTTTGGCGGCCATTTTGACCATGTTCTCGAAGAGTTATCAAAAAACGAAGATACCAAAGTCTTTAGTCTTTGATGTAGAATCCAAATCTGAAGTCAAAATTTCAAAATTTGACAAAAAATACGGACATACATACCGACAGACAGACAGACAGACAGATTTTGCAAATTCAGTAACGATTCCTTCGGAGTTCGTTGAAAATAGAGCGTTTGTCAGGTTTAGTCGATTTTCAGTATTTTTTAGATAATCCATGACACTACGCTGATCGTACAAGAAGTACGTCTAGAATTTACAGAACTGTAATCGAAATCGAATTTAGAAACTTACAAATACAAGTTATTGAATGTCCGAATATTCTGGGAAGTACACTGAAAATCTTGGGAAAAATTCTGGGAACTCACTCTAAACATTCGTGGACACTACATAAATAATCAGTAAATTATTATTTGAAATTACAATTACGTCATGCCGTTTGAGACGTAGAAAAATCTTTAGATGAGGGCTGATGCTAGGGTATTTGGTGCCTATAGCAGAATTTTCTAAAACGCTTTTGTGTGGTAAACATGCGTCTAATGTCAGTCTCAGTTGCTTTACTGTCTACTGTATAGCGTCTGGTCACCTCTGGGCCTACGGCAAGTTGTCTCATTTGCACGCCCTTGCACCGGCCCTGAGTGTTTTAAACTAGTGCAAAAATCAAATAACGCCCGATGAATGAAATTTATATTGTCTGCAACACGAGATAAAAGAGCTTTAGAAATTTGAAAATCTTTGAACCAAACGCTAGCTTAAGACTTCTTTCAACAATACCACATAGACGAAAATGTTATAGGGCAGAATTCTGATCTTTGGAGGAAGATAATTTACTTCTCTTGTTATCGACGATCGATATCGGCAATACTTATACTGATGCTGAGGTAGCGTTTACTTTTTCACAACAATAGTCTTCTCTTTGCCCGAAAAGACCTGAAAACTGCCACACTGACTTCATACACCACTGGCCCGTGTATATAGAGGACTATTAGACTGTATTGTGCATACACTTAGCCTGGCCTAGAGTGACCCAAAATTAATAATAGGTAGGGAAGGCCGATATTAAGGTTACACGGAAGGAAGTCTTTCCATTTATAACGAATAGTGCTCGTTTATTTTTGGCGTGGGGAATGGGCTACCTTTCTCTCTCTTTAACCTTAGCAGATATGGATGACGTAACTAAGTACCGTTGCACTCCCCCCACAACATTGTGGCTTTTTCATTTTTCAGCTCATAACTAAGAAAATATTCTCGATTCAACCCCTCTGGCTTATTGCTAGCTGATACTATAAGTAAGCAAAACTGTTCAAGTTAGCTATTGTTAACCAGAAATTAGTTGATCTATAAATTTGATTTCTTGTTAACAATTTGAGTAACAAAAAGCTTGGTGATTATCAATAGATTCTGTCATCAATTCCAATTTTTCTACATCCACCAATCGTAAATACACCAACAATCTCAGGTTCTGATTTTGCATGATAACTCGGGTTGTCGTTGGTCTCCCCAGGGCCCTTTGATGTCCCTGGATGTTTTCAGTTTTTAATTTCTTTTCTTTTTGTCATGTTTGATCTTTGTCGTCTTCCGCCGTTTGTTGACAAGAAATTGATTTCAACCAAAACCAAAGAGAAGTTACAAATAGCTCGTGAAGTCACTGACTGTTTTCAATTTTTCGGTTGTTTGCGCTGTGCGCCCCCGAAATCGCTACGTTACTAAGCATCGCGGTGGTGTTAGTTATGCGGTTATGCTAGTGGCCAGTATAATTTACCCCAGTGGCCTCTGCGTGATATATCATTTTATATTGGGAAAAATGGAACAGGTTGACAAAATGTAAAAGTGGCACTAGAAAAAAATTAGTTATAGAGTGCAAAACAATTGTTTGCCATTTCTTGCACATACAGGATGTTCTGAAATAGTTTAGAAACAGCTTCCCGATTCATACAAAAATACACGATGTACGGAAGAAAAAATCCTTTCACTGGATACTGGACCTTTTTCTATACATACCCCCTACTGCTAAATAGATGGGGCCATAAACACAGCCAGTGTGATGCCCCCAATTTGCTTTTTCTTGCACACATCGTCGCCTTCAAAAATCTACCACCCTCTTCTCACCCAAATGTTTTATTCAGAGAAAAATCTTGACGTTAGTCTAGACTTCAAAAGAATACATTCAGGAATTCAATTTCAAAGAGGAGGAAGATGACAACGATAGTAAATAATAATAAAGATACGAAAATACTTTGTGAAATTATATTTCGTCATAGCAAAACACTGATGATAATTACTCAAAACGATGCCAATATTTAGTACAGATAGACCATGCTAAAATGTTTTATCAAGTATTCCGTTGAATATACATTGTTTTTCCACGAATATTGAACATATTAGAATGAAAAATCTTGCAAGATATTGAATTGAAAAAATTAATGTAATTAAAAATCTGAAAAACTGCTCGAATTGTTATTTTACATATTGCATTACAAGACCATGGTGAAAGCAAATTGTTAAGTTTTTTTTTCACTTTCTAATAAAAACTTGAAAAATGTTAAATATCAAACTAACGATTTAAAAAAAACAGTTGAATTTTGCATCATGTAGTACAGAGCGCACTTAAATTTATAATTATCAAATTTAGTTAAGTAGGTGGTTGCTAGATACCTACCAGTTATAAATAAGTAGTTCAAATCGATTAATATGCATTCGTGTAAATAACTCAATATGCTACCAAATAAATACTATAAAAGTTTTAATTGTGATTACAGTAAATTAAGAAACATTATTAACTATAACAAAACATAATTAAAAGTACAAAGCCTACTTATAGTAAATTTCATTTTAGAAAGAATCATACATACCTAACCTCAAATGGTTTTTCTTTATTCACCACTAAATAATTCTTAAAAAATTGGTGTCTATCACAATTATAATTAAAAAATAGCTTTTTCAATACACAATGACGTCACATATGTCACTAGACTGCAATTACCGGTACAGAACCAATTAGAAACGACTACCGAATCGAATTGTCCGATTGAATCATACCAAATTAACAGCACCGTTTACCTGTTACGTACGCAAAACAAAAAGTTTATAAAATAACCGGATTGCAACAAGAGTAATTGTTGACAGCAAAAAATTTGTTGTTATTATAAATTAAATTATTTTAAAATCAAATTTTATTGATTTATTACTTGCACTTTCAAAACTTTTAAATCTTGTGTTTCGTTCCATCTGTACACTTAAGATTAAAATAATAAAATATTCACAGTTCCTGTGTTATTTTTACATATTTTTATGATGATTGGTCACAGACTTGTAGTTTTGTGCATATGTAATAGCACAGACGGGCCAAATCGTTAACTTCAAATTACTCATACATACATTCTTCCCCCTTACCTGCGGTAGGTAACGACCTACCTAGTATTACTTTTTTTAGACAACATTAACTCTTTCAATAACTTTTTTTCACGTGGAGTCATTGATTTAAACAATGACGGAAAATAAATTCCTACATGCAAAAAAATTCCAAGGACAATTCCGGAAACAAAATAATCACACTATTTAGGTAATTTGTTGGTTTTTGATTATATAAATTACAAACTACGTAAAAGTACATTAACTTCTCGTTGAACAGGTGACGATATCTAAGAATAGAATTTGTGGATTCAAATTTCTACAATTTAAAATGAAAATAAAGGACTGATAGAGTGACAATTGACAAATATAGCAACCTTCAAGGTGGAAGAGATAGATTATAAATTATTCTGTTGGTAAAAATAATAAACAACGAAACAAAAGACTTATAAAAATTCTTTTTTAATTTTTCAATTTTTATGCTTTTGCTGCTTACAAGTTACAATTTCTACAGTTCTTGAAAAACCTCTTGAATCATTTTCTATTTTATTTTTAAATATTTTATTTCATTTTGTTAGAAAATGATGAATTTAATTTTATGAACTTGTGCTCTCTTTGCCTTTGCTAGAATTAATTATCGCTACCATTATTACAGCCATTGTTAGTCTATCTTATTTTATCTTCTTGATTTATTAACTTTTATTTTGAAATGTCCGGCGCCTCCACCATTGTAACAAATTCAAAGCAAGTGTTTACGTTTTAATTTAAACCACACCGATTCTCAGGACCCTGAATCTTTCTGAGCATCCTGTTCGATTAAAAAAATTTTTAATTGTAGAATCCAAAATTGTTTTTGCATTAGATAGATAGATTCGTAATGTCGTCATAAATGTTTTCAAAGTTCTCACGTTCTTCTCCTTTCTTCTCGAGGTCATTTCCAAAACCAAAATATTTACTCATCCTTGATCCACTTCAAGGATGTTAGATTTTTGAGAATTTCTTAAAAATTCTAGCAAAATATGATGTATTACATCGAATGAGTGAAATTCATAACCAACATCGAACATCAGAGTTCTCCAGATCTACGACACTTTTCGGATTGCCCAAACCAAACGCTTTAAGATAGAAATTTCAAACAAACCTTAAAAGATTTTTTATTTCAGTTTCTATAATTCTCAATAGGTAGGGCATCTTTTGTTCAAAAAATCCAAAATGTCGAAATTTCTTACGATACACTTTTTAAGTTCTGGAGGTTATGGCAAATTCTTCAATTAATCGCCAATTAACATGCAAGCAGAGGGTCATCATAGATCTTATTCGTCTTTAGAACATGAAATCCCATACCTACCCATATCACTGCCGATTGTTTGAAACTACTCGAGCTCCAGGTCTTTTACAGATCTGCAATCAACTTGGTTGCTTTCGAGTCCTCTAAACATTTTTCTAGCTAATACTCTTAAGTTATTCAAATGAAGAGAGAGATAATTCGATTTTTTGAAATGTTGAATCATTAAGTACCATGCATGACAAAAAAGTTCTGTCTCGATTGGATATTTTGTTCTGGAGATGTACCGGAAAAAGGCATCTCTACCAAACTGTATGAGTGAAAAATTAAAGTAGGATCAAACCAATCTGTCTAGGAGGCTTACTTCGGAAACATACTCAAATCTCGTGGTGTTTGGTAAAAATTTGGTATTTCTCCCAGTTTTTCCAAACTTGTTTTGTTGTTTTCCACGAGAAAAACTTATGATTGTTTCCTATTTTTGCAAACGCGACTTGCTTATCTTTTTTCGCTATCCAGAAAAAAATGTTTGCAAGCTAATTTTATCAATTTGCCATCACTTTTAGTGCCGAAACCTAGAAAAACAAAAAATTGACTTTACTGAGTCTGCAGACATATCTTCAAGTAGAACGAAACCCATTGGTCTTATTTCGACACTTTTTGGAAATCTAGACCTAACCTCCAAATAAATCGATCAAGTATGTAGTAAGTAGTTTTTAAAGACTCGATCCGTCCTTTACAAAACTACGTTGCTTAACGAAAACCCCTAAATGGCCATCAACTGACATGATGGAACGATATATAAATTCTTTAAAGCCTATTGTAGTTTAAATGATTTTTCTAAACCAATCCATACACCAATACATACAGTAAGGTATAATTTCAGGCGTTCAATGTCTTTGAAATAAACAATTTGAGAACGAAAATGCAACTTTTTTAATACTCCAATGCATGAAACTCAGAAATCGCGTTGTTATTTGATTACTCATTGTTTAAAAAAATTTTCTGGCTTTGTCTTTGTATTAAAAATTGTGATTTTTTGAATTTCTTAATTCCAAAGTTGGCAGTAATAGTATTGTAAAACCTTTTGTACGCTAACCATGTAGTATTTCTCAATAATATATGATTTATGTTTGTCTTTTTATTTACTTATAAGACACAGTTGATGTGTAAAGCCCAGGTCACATTATCAAATAATTTGATCAAACTTGACTATCAGGCTAGAACGATGACGTCAAAACTGACAAACTCAAGTTTGTATCAAACTGGGTGGTCACACTGTAATACATAATTTGTTCAGGTTAGGATAACTGTGTTTACTAAACAAAAGGTATGGTTTGTTTAATTTTGCGAAGTTAGGATATTGATATTAATTTATTATTATTGTTTTTTAATAATATAATAATTCATTTTAATATCTGTGTGTACAAACACCAGGTGAGTTGGTATTATTTTGAAAATATGAACAAAAAAAGCGGTAGTAGCTGTTTCAACATTAGGATTAGCATGAATGGCATTGAAGCAGAATGAACCAAACTAAAGGTATGACGTCATTGTTGCAGACTGATAGTGAAGTTTGATCAAACTGACTGATAGTGTGACATGGATTTAACCTACTTAAAGCCTAACAGACTGTTTTTCCCAAAACAGGGAAAAAAGCATTATTGTAAAAACAAGAACAGATCGAATTCATATTGTTGGTCACCAAGAAATTTATAATTTATTATCTAATATGGAATCGGTTTCATCTTTCTGATAAGTCTTGCTTTGATTTCTTAAAATCCATGTGATGTAATAGAGGGTCATATGAATTTTATTGAAATGAACCTGCAATGTCCGATTCACTATTGATTAGAAATCACCTACTGCTTGCCGTTTCAAGGTAAAATCATACAGTTTATATTGGATTGACATAGACTAATCTTGCTAACTTACAGGTTTTTCCATTTAGTCTCTATTCACAATGATGAATTATGGTTTGGGTTGGATATTGATTACAATTCTCATAAATGTAAAAGAGCGATATTGAAACAACTCCAAAATCATAGATGGCGGAGAAATTTTAGACATGCTATTTTCATGGTAACCAGGAAGAGAATTGCAGGTTATTAAAGAATAATCTAGATTTTTGCTTATAATAGAAAAATAAAAGAAGGTAGTCAAATCTAACTTTTATCAATGAATTTAAGTTGAGGAATTAAGGAATGTGGTACACACCCCATTGTTTTATCTTTAATCATAACCGAGATATCCCATTAATACATCGAAAATGGGACGCTCTGTACATCTTGGAACTGATCGTTGTTTAGCCAGATGAGATTAAATTTCATGTCTTGTTTTGGGGTTGTGCTTGGTCCTTATCTTGATCGGATCTACTTATTTAGGATTTGGTAGATCCTAAAGTAGATTGAAATTACTCCGTTCTTGCACCAAGCAGTATTTAAAAAGCCTAAGACATACCAAAATTCTCTCTTTGATAAGAGAGCGTAATTCTATCCGGTCCGAATTGAAGTTTGAAGTCAAATGCATATGGCTGGTATATTAGAGAAAAAAAAGTAAGGTAGGTATACCGAGAAGGTTCTAGTTTGTGCTATAATTACTAAATCAAAACTAATCACATTGCAGATGAATTTTCTTCAAACTATGCGTCTGTTGATATATTCATTTGAACTATTTAAGACCGAAAAGATTAAATATATGAGAAGTGCGCTTTGTGACGAGACAACCGATGCATGTGGTTGATTCTTACAAAATCTAATGGTGGTTATTTTAAATATAAACAGTTTCAATATACCAGCTTTAATTGGCTTTAAACAAATCAACAAAACAAATAATGCTGCGATTTCTAGATTTATATAGAGAGGTTTTTTATCCTAATTTAATTCACAATATACGTCTGATGCGTGGCTTAAGAAGCTCTTTAATTTTTCTCACTAATTTGATCGAATCGAATCAATCCTATGCAAGGAAAATATTACAGTTCTTACAAATATGAGTGTTCGGGCAAGATTTCAAATATTTATCAAATCGAGATATTAATTATAAATTAATAGATTTCAAATATTTCATGCAAGGTAAAGTATTGATAACACATTAAAAAAATCAAAAAGATATGTCTCAGGCATTAACGATTTTTTATGGCTTATTGAAACAAAAAAAGAATCTTTAAGTATATACTATTGTTTGCAGAATAATAAGAAAGAAAATATCCGAATGGTGGTGGTTTGTGTTTAACAAACGTGAGGTCTTTTAAGGGCGGGAGATAGAAGAGTGAGATCCATGGTTTATTCAGTGAGATGCATTATAACGATTTCAATTACTTTACTGAAGCACTACTCCGACGTTTGGACGTCCCACTCTATTTCTCCGGCTGATTCGATGCCTTTTCTGTAACCTCCGTATTCTCTCGACACATTTTAGATAGATACTCTCTCTCTATATTTATTGCGAGAGAGAAGTTACGATGATTAATGGGAAAATGTTGCCATCGCTAACGAACTGTATCGTACATGATAGCAACAAGTCAATTTTTAATACGAGATCCCATTTATATCGGAATAAGCTTGTTTAATTGAGTTTATCATTTTTTATTACTAGTGAGTGATGAGAAAAGGAAATTAATTTTTTTGTATAAAGTATGATATTAGAACAAGCAATAAAATTTTTTTAATAATAAAAAAAATAATAAATCATCTTACAATTAATTAAGATAAAAAAGTATTCCATCAATTTGACCCAGCTTTGATAATATAAGATGTGATGCCGGTGAGTTTTAAAAAGATTTCATTAGAAAGGAATTGTTTCAGGCAAAAAGTTTTGATATATTGTCTTGTTTAGTCTTTTACATGTTAATACTGTCAGATCTGTCTGATAAAAACCCGATCAATAAATTGGCTGTGTATCGTTCTCAAATATATCCATAGGTTCATTAATAATGAAAAATACGTCAGCTTCTATATTATTTTAGAAGTGACAGTTTACATGTCTTATTCTTGCAGCAAGACAGTGTTTCAATTCTGGCTAAATAGATCGTCGGGATCGACGTTTCAGTATCAACATTAGGTATGCATTCGAATCTAAGAGTATGGGCCATTCAAATCAAACATTGAATTTGGGAAATAATCCATATTACATTTTTGCTTTCTTTCAATTTTGGCTGATTTATTGTACTGCTTAAGGCAATTAAAACAACCATGTTGGGATTTTAAATTTTCTTAGCTTTGAGCTTTAAATTCTTTTTGCTGATTTTTCACCAAAATCTTCACCAACTTTGAGTTTTTAAAATTAAATTTCTCAAAAACATTTAATACAGATAATTTAATGGATATGGATTTAAAATTAAATGTATAAAACTGAATCGCTCTGCAAATGCCTGAATGTTTTTCGGATACCCTGTATACTAATTATTCGAGGCTAAACCCCATCGAAGAAAAATTGAGTTTTTTAAGTTTCTGTAGAGGCAAAATTGACTTAGATGAATGTAAAAATAATCTTCCGTGAAAGATCATCTATGAAATCATTCGAAGAACAAATGGTAGAAAACGTTACTTACAAGCAATGGGTGCCAGTTTCAAAACGTTCAAAACCAGATGAAGATGTTGACTAATTATGTGAGCAACTACTAGTTCTGATCCATTAAATCAAAAATGGAGTAAACTAATAGCTTTGTTCTTACTTCTAACTTTTTATATCGTAATATAGTAACTGTCTATGTTTTTCAGAAGAAATTATTTAATTTCAGAAGGACACCATATGTACTGCTATTTTTGATAAAAAAATATTGTACTTCTCTGACGGATCAGCAACACATTATAAGAACCGAAAGAATTGTTTAATTTTTGCTGTCTGTCACGAAGAAGACTTTGATGTAAACGCAGAATGAAATTTCTATGCAACAGTTTATGGTACAGGAATTTGTTCTGGTTGTTCTGGTCTAGTAGCTAAAGCAAGGCTCTAGAGGGCATATTCAGACGAAATCATGACTAGAACTATTTTTCTCAATATTCTTTTATTTCTTCTTCTGCTCTGTAAAGGTAAGTTTACTGGACATAAAAGAAGTCTTAATAGAGTACCTATCCCAAAATAACGTCATCTGTGCTTTTTGGTCTAGATGAAATTATGACGATTTATCAAAAGCAAGTTTGATAAAAAGTTTTGTTTTCAAAAATCCTTCTTCATATACTAGATGTAGCTCATAGTGGATGAACTGAACTTGATGTCAGCAAAAATGGTCTTTTTGGTAGAATAATATTATGATTAAAGGAACACATCCTAGATTCTTAAGAGACTTTTCTAAGTTCAACCGTTTTTGACAAAATATATTTTTTGGCTGCCTCTTAGTTTGTTATAACATATTTCACTGATTGTCAAAGTGTTGTCTAATATGGAAGAAACTCAGACTCGGATATGACCCCTGGCGTGATTTTTGTAAGCTCTCTTGAGCGAAAAACTGGCATTTAATTTTTTGTCATTCATGCGTGCTGTTTTATTCTCTTAACACATCTAAAAACTAATAAATGGAAATCTCTGTGTTTTCCGTCTTAACGTCGCCATAATCATTATGGTTTGCAGTACCACCATCGTATATGAATTTACCCAATTCTGTATATTTCATAGCATTTTTGATTCAGGCGCACTAGGAAAATTCAGTTTACACAGTTCACTCATCCAGTTAGCAGCTTAATGCAAGTTCATCATCATGCACAACTCATCGTATACTTAACCTCAAAAGTAAAAATCTTAGTAAATGTATGGTTATGTTAAGTTCTGTTGGTAGCGCAATTTCTAAGTAATTTCAGTAATATTCAAGTAAAAATGCAAGAGCACGAAATGCATTGTAAATAATAATCTTTTTCTTTGATATAAACTGTCATTCAGCTGTCGTCCATGTTTACATCAAAGCAACATCGACTAAGACCCGTTCAGAGATATTGCCTTACATGAGTATAGAGAAGATAGCCATCTTTCTTGCAGTTACTTATATTGGACTAATGTCACTTTCAGTATTTTCGATTTTTGAACGCAGCTATGCTGGAGCTGTATCTTGAACAATTGTCATATGTCAACTAAGCAGGAGTCTTTTCTATCTGCTCGTGGACACAAGTTAATGTAAAAGCGATAGCTGCTTAACTATGATTAAGCGCTGTCGTCAGCGAAAAGGGCGTTCTTGCATTTGCGTCTATGGAAATCGTCCACAAAGTTTATGATACCAGTGCTATATTTTATTGTCAGCTCTTGGACACAAGCTAAGTATTCTGAAACTGTTCTTGCTCTACCAATCAACGAAGTTGTGAAATTATATACGATGTCACTGTCTTAAAATGTGAAACTAATAGCGTATTTGACTGATACCCTAGAGAGTTCTAAGAGTATATGTGTCACTTGTTAGTGCACTGAAAGATTTCCAAATACTACGTTTGTCGTTGTGGATTAGAAATCTTAATAATTTTAGACAAAATTTAGCAAACTCTGGTCGTCTTCATCGCTTGCCATTCAAAGGAGATATTCAATACTGTTGAAGAAGAGCCTGAAGAGAGTGTGCAAGACTAGCAAGACAATTAGGTAGGTATTTTCAAATCAAGCTTCATGAGAACATCTACTACCTTATCATTTTCAATGAGTACAGAAACTGTAAGACGAGGATTAAGAGGCTCGAGTGAAATTTCGACACTGGGTGTTGATGTTCAATAGTTTCACTTAAGAAAATGAATTTCCATAATAGGCACGTTGGGAGCGACGAAAGTCCAAGAAAAACTCGTTCAAACTTATTTCAAAGAGATTTTTAGATTTATGTTTGGAGATGTGTCGGAATATATTCTGCATCCATGATGGTGTTATCTTCACACTTTGCCTGTTCTGTTAGAGGGTAGGTAGCTTAATCAAAATAACTCCGACAGGTGAAAGAGGACATAATACCTCTGTTAAAAGTGGCCACCTTGATCGCCAAAATTTAATATCATTCTCATTAATCTTTAGCAAATAAAATCCAAATGTATCTTGTAGAGTAAGGGTACCATTACTACGCATTAGATATACTGCTGGACTTTTCGAGAGATTTTTCTACGTTTGTAATGGCATTACGTAATTCGTAATTTCGAACTCAACATCTGTTGGTTATTTACTGTCTACAAGTGTTGAAAGTAGATTCTCAACGTTTTTCCCAGAACTTTCAGTGTTCTTATAATACTCAGAGACTTAAAGCAATATGAAGAGCCATATGTTAAGCATCAAAGTAGACACGACGTCTGTTCATAAAAGGTTCTTCATGGGGCCATAGCAGATACCGGTGTCTGATTTATATTTAGTGTGACTATGGCCTAGGAAGTTATGTTGTGCATAAGTCATGACCTTGCTGAGTAACGTGTATATCTTGAGTTCTTGGTTGCATATTCCAAAGGAAATCTACTAGGTATGTCTGCTCATTGAGTCTACCGCGGCTCTATAAATTGTGGCTTTTGCTTAGACGATGGGACTATGGCAGATACCATGACAGACATAAGGGCATGACGACTACGGCCTAAATTGTCTCTGGCCTAAGAAAGTCTAAAATAGAACTTTTCCAGAATTTTTAGACAAACCCATATAGGTAAGTCTCTAAGTTTGATTTGGAACTTAATTTTACAAATTCGAGACGTACTTTTTGTGCAATCAGCGCAGTTTCACATATTATCTTGGATACTACGTATAAAATGAATTAGACCTATATTGTAGAGAATTTAATTTTCTATATTTTATTACTATAGAGGTCTTTTACCCTAGGATATACCAAATTCGAAGTAGTGAAAACTGTGGCAATAATTTAAGGGTTACAAAATTAGTATGTTGTTTTAGACATCAAACGTACCAATTTAAAGCTTTCCAGCATTCTTTCCAGAAAAAACCACCTATTGATGATAACTGGAGACAACATTATGTGCAACAAGTTTAGAAAATGTTTTATTTTTTGTTATGGTCAATTTTGTTTTGAAACATCAAAAAAAGATGTGATTTGAAAAAAATTTCAAGTTCTGCAATTAAAAAATCAAAAATATGGAGTTTCGAGGTATAAATGTGAAAAAAATAAAAAAATGTTGGATCACTTAAAACCAAATGACTCATAATTTGTGTACATATCACCTTTTTGTATGTCCTTTAATTGTTACAAAAATCCAAAAAGAATTCACTCTAATTAAAAAAATTTTAATTAATTGCACTGCCTTCTCTCATCTAGAAATATTCTTAAAGCAGCAAAGAAGCTTTAATCTTTTCTTTGGTTTTTATATTCTATGTAATATACCGTCTTTTCCCTCAAGATATATTTTCTACTTATTCTAAAAAGAAAACTCCGTGTTTCTGATTTAAAGAGAATCGCTGCAAATTCTTGATTCGGCCAATCAAAGTTACGGGCTGCGCACGAACCAATAGCTATCCCAAAGAGAGTTTATAAATGTAGGTAGACGGAAACCGTTTCGCTTAGTTATTTGATTCTTTAGTGCTGAAAACATATAACTATAAGAAACATTTATTTGATTTTTCTGTTTGAAATACTAGCATGAGCGCTTCTGGAAAATCCCTTCTTGGACTTTGGCTGTATCGTAGTGGAGAAGAATGGGCGGTTAAGGAAGATTGTCCTATTCCTACAACAAATACAAATCAGGTATTCTATCCATATAATATTTCAAAGAATATTTAAAAAATAAAACTTTTTTGTTGTTTGTTAATTAAAATAAATAATAATGGAACGGTTACAAAAAGTGATTTTTAAGGGGTGTAATAGGGCTTTTAATTAATTAGACTTTTTTGACTTTTTGCGATTTAATTTGGGCGCTTTGTTCAGATATTTAATAAATCTGTTTAATTAAATTAAAAAAGGATTAATTCGATCCCTCTCTTTCAGTTTCTCAGTTAATTATGCTTACATTACCCTTTTGAATATCTGCGTCAGAGTATGTAAAACAATAGGAAAGCAAAAGCTGCTGTTTTTTATTTAAAAGGAAATGCTTTTATCATTGCTATAATTATTTTTTACTACGATAGCACATTTGGAAAGCTTTTCACCAATGAGATTTTCAATACATATTTAGTATTTACATAAGATCTTCATACGATTGATTTGAATCTATACATACTGCAATTTGGTTAAGTAAATAATGATAACAACTTTAAACAGATTTTTCTAAATAAACATGTAGCTAGCTATGCATGTTAATAATTCAGTTTGTCTCAACTCTAGGAGTTCATTTGGATGGTTACTTTTCTTTTCGTGACGGTACAATGAAAGACCATCAAAACTAAGTAATTTCGAACTTTTAGCGCAACAGGGATACATAAAGAATTGTGTTAATAGGCGATAGCTAAAAATTTAAATGTTGCTGCAATTCATATTCTGTTAATATGAAAAAAATATAAAAAATGAAAACCCTGTTCTAAATAGCAGTTTTTGTTAAAGAGGATTACTGTCGGGTTTTTGGATTTGTTCCTGTTGGCGATTCTTTGAATATCGGGCATACACGCATTAGTTAGTAGGGCCCTTACACCAAGAATCGGATTAAACCTAACGTTATCAAAAAACTCATCTGTTGGCAAAATGGTAACATCAAAACATTCCAAATGTCAGAAAACATTTTCAAAGTTTTGGCCAAATTATCTGTTGTGGTTTTAAAAATCTTTGGACCCAACTCAAGAAATCTTAAACTGGACATTTTTAGTATTTTTGCGAAATCAGTTTTTAAATTATTAATTTGGAACTTTGAAAGTTGTCTTTCATTTTACTTGAAGGATGTTCATGTTATAGACTTGGTATTCTTGACTACTAAGATCAAGTAGCAAGTATGTTGAGGTTAGTTATAGTTAGTAATTACCTACTTGAATCAATCGTAATTCGATTTTTGATATTTTGTATAGGTCAAACTGCTAAGATTCGATGAAATAGTAGCGTGATCAGAACCTTTGTTTCTAAACAATAAAGACAAGAGTGTCATGATGTTGCGCGAGGCTGTAGTGTTTTGCTGGACATCAAAGAATGTTTAGTAAATACTTCTGATTGGAATGAATGGAATTACGCTTGACTGTAATGGTCCAATCTAAATATTGATGTGATTTAGCTGAAGATTTGATTTCCAAGTAGTTATATCTATGGAACATTTGCTCTAAGATGAAATACTGAATTTGCGAAGTCTGTCTGTCTGCATCTTTTTTAAATCCTGAGATTTTAACTTCAGATTTGGATTCTACATCAAAAAATAAAGAGAAGTCTTGGTTTTTTGATATCTCTTTGGGAACATGGTCAGAATGGCCGTCGAAATTTAAAAATTTTTTAACAAAACAGAGTGTGTTGTGGTTATGCTTGGCATTCCTAGATGTTTTTTTATATTGTTTCCAAGGAAAGTGAACTGCATTTGTTTGTAATTACTAGCTGCAAGAACAAATTGTTTTGGAAAGTCTAAAATTGAACTAGTTAGAATGGACAGAGGCTGTCACTGGTCGTTTATGGCTGCTATCTTGAAGAAACACTTCTCTAAAAAGTCAAAGCCAAAGCCAAAAAACCCAAAATATATAGAAAAATCGGCAGGACTCGCTGAGCTTGACTTTCTTGAGTATCTTTAAAGGAAAGAAGGAAGAAGCATATTAGAGAATGGAACGGTACAAAGTTTGCAGACTTCGGAAAAAATTTAACAAATTTAGCAATTTCCAAAAAGCCAAGCTTAAGTAAAAAAAATTAAAGTTTATAGTAACACAAACAATGAAACAATGGCTTTGTATGCGATGATAATCTAGAATGGTCTTAGATATCACAGACAGAATAAAACTTTGCTGCTATTATCCACTCTAAATTATTTTGTCCTCTATCAGTTATGAGAAAAACCCTGAAACCGTTTAACTTTAGTATCAAAAGGGGCACCTTATGGCATAGCTTTTATCATTGCTTAACCTCCTCTTTCTGACAGATATCCCCCAATTATAGTTGTGTGATAGTTCAATTGAAAGTTTATTTTGTGCATGACTGTCATCTTTAAAACTCAGCAAAATGGCCTTTTTTCTGGATCTCGAAAACGCAAACCGATTTAGATGATCTTTGAATGTATGATCCAGCTAGATCTCAAAAGACACTATATACGGTCATCACCCTGAAGGAGTCTGAATATAGGTGCTGTATTTGGGGACGCCCCAGCATTGTTTTAAGTTGATTAGAGTTTTGTTTAGCGTAGCTAGGGTTATGGTTTCTGAGGAATATCAAAACGTCTACAGTGCTTTTTTTCTGATCTTGATTGTTTTTCTTTAAAATTACAAAATTATAAAAATTTCTTACTTATTTAGTCCGGACTTCCTATACCTTACGGTGTCGAGGTTATTCTCTTTCTTCACTCTTTCCTATTATTTATTAAGATTCTTCCATCTTCCCATTTTATATTTCTAGTTTTCAATGCTTTTTCAATATTGTCTTTCTAGATCTGTTTTTCTTCCGTTTAGCTATCAGTTTGCCCTCGAATGATGTCTTGGGATATCTTTCATCTTACATAGGCCAGAAATGTTTTAGGCACTTTTAATAGTTGTTCTTTCATTTTCCTGTTTATGTCTTTAACTTTTAAAGTGTTTCTAATATGATCATTTCTAAGTTTGGTTCTAATGATTACACCAATGATCTTCCTGAGGCACGTTATTTCGAACACCTAAATTTTCTTTTTCTGTCTATTTGTTAATGACCATGCTTTACATCTATATGTTAACATCGCAAGAGTAACCTTTTTTTAAATTTTTTAATTTACTAAAGACTTGACCATATACTTGTTTACATTATAAAGGAAAAAACTTGAAGAAGAGAGAGAGAGAGATATTAAAGTAGAAAGGTAGAAAAGGAAGTATGCAAAGATGAAACCTTCATTTAAAACTGTTAGTTTCCACAGTAAGGATTTACCAAAAAGCGAAGAAGATTAATTTTGCAGAAGCCAAAACTGAAGAAGTAGGCCCATTTCACACGTGAAATTATATACGCTGTCACTGTCTTAAAATAAGAAACTAAGATGTAGTTTTCTATTTTTTATTATTATTGATTGTTTGTTGTTTTTCTTAAATACTGTAGTAAATATTGGGAGAATTTAAAATATGGTATGCTGAGACATTTCCAAATAGGCGTATTTATTTCACTATCATACTACGTGGATCGTTGTGGTCGACTTCATTGATTGCCACTGGATGTGGAAGGACATATTCTGAATGCTGTTAAGCCTAAAGAGAGCGTATAGAAACTAGCAAGATAGTTTGCTAGGTACTTTTTTCTGAAGAAGCAGGCCCATCTTACATGTGCAAATGATGTAACAAGAATTCTATTAGACCTATGCCCGTAGCCGAGACCCTCGGATATGAAATGTCCAAATTAATTATTAATTGCTCTCTAATTCATCATTACCGAGAAAAGGTTCAAAAACACGTTCCAGAAAAAATCCAGGCTAAATTAGATTCAAGTAAGGTAAGTATTGTGCACTGAAACTGAAACATTTTTATTGAGTTCGCCGGAAAGAATAAAATTGATAGACTTCCTATAATAAATTTCTTCGACAGTAATCAGCAACGTTTAGGTGTTCCTAAACTGGAATGTGTCATATGACTGTGTGCTGTTGTGATACGCCCGTTGTCAATACAGTCCATAGCAATGGAGTCTCTGTGTTGCTAGATAAGTCATTTAGACTACTTTGTCGATATAATATTTTTAAGTAACACTTTTGACAAAAGCTGGATTCAACTTTTAGTCCAGACTTTTTTTTCCTGAATTAAACAAGGAAGAGTATCACTGAAGTGTCGAATACGGTTGTTTTTCGTAATGTTTAGTTAAGTGTTTTAAATTTCTCTTCAACAAATCCGCTATAAAGAAGATTATAAAAAATTGTTAGAATTGACTGTGTTTTTCTTTGGTAGAACTCCTCCAAGAGGAATATCTTTCTTCTTTACTCTTTGAAAAAACTTTTTTTGTCATTGTGTGCTTCTGGTTAGATTTTATGTCTAAACGTAGTTATAGAAGGCCCTAAGGATGATTTTGAGTTTACATGTTGGTGCTACCTAAAACGTGGCTTTGTCTTTCTATGGTCGTAAAATGTTTCCACAACTGAAGATTTAGACTCCTGGTGAGTTAATGATCTTATGAAAATTAAACTGGAGGTTGACACGTTTAAATGCCCAAAAACAAAAATCATTCCATATTATAAAGACCAGCTTAGTGTTGCTGTATGTAATCGTCACCAAACTTTTTTAGATTTTCAATGTGTGCTAGAGGAGTTTTTAAATCAAGACATAACAAAAGAACCTTAAAAGCCAGGAGAATGAAGCTTCACATGTCTAGTCAGGATGACTAAGTTCAGTTGCACAAAAATAATTTGATTACTGGTCAAGTTGATCAATTGATTAACCGATCTGATTGGATAAGTTTGAATATTTTACTACTTCTGATTGGTTAATCAATTGATCAAGTGGTTGATCAATCGATCAAGCATTTAACAAAGTCTTGGACAACCCGGCCTTAGAAAATAACGTCAAGTCAAAAATTACCAATTGAAAATAAAAGACGATCGTAATGTAAGTAGAGCCGTTATGTCAATCAACGGTAGAGCTTAGTACAATATCGTAAAATGCACGAAAATCTTTAAAATTGTCCAACGCACTAGATTTCTGAGTTGCTTGCAGAATGGACCTTTCCTAACAGCTTAATGCAGGTTTTATTCGATTAGCCTTTATTCTGTACTCTCCCTTCTTTTTAGATAATCATGCTGACTTATATAGATATGAATTTTCATAATGTTATCAAATATTTGGTAGACTCGAAATTATCAATAGATTACTAATTACTAAATTACTATGGCGGAATTTCTTAAAACGTCTTTGTATGATAAACAGAGTGGTGTGGGGTGGGTTTACTGTCAGTTTCAGTTGTTTTATTTTTTACTATGCAGCACCCACGGCAAGTTGTCTCATTGCCTGGACTTATTTAAGGCTAAAAGTGAAGCGCTTTGTCCTGTAACTTCAGAAAGCAAAGACGTCTCGACATGGGACTTCTTTTGTTTGGTAAAGTATAGGTTTTGCTGTCTAAAGGATCATCTGAGCCTTCTCGAGGTTGATTCTAAACTTGATTGTGAGACTGGCTTTCACATAATATCTTGGGTTGGGACTCGATCAGTTTGAAGGACTATCTGCACTTGACTCAAATTTAATTCAGCGTATGTGCAAAAAATATTCCTGATGAAACATGCCTTTTTCAGCTAAAGCATTGATTAAACAGTAAGCTTCATAAAAAACCTACAGCGAGTTACTGGGAAAAAAATTAATCTCCTCAAGGCTGTCAAATTAATAAATCTAAAAAATCTTCCAACGCCACTTTGTGAACTTTTGTAATATTCAAGTTCCTTACATTTTTTCATTGCTGAGATTAGTTGAATGTAAAGTTTTTAGAAAATCAAATAGCAAACTAAAGTAGATAGGAAACTGTTAGCTACGTAAAACTCAAACATACACCCAATTTAATGTTACATGAATTCAAACTAAAACAATTCACCACGTTAAAACGTTTTATGTGTAAGTGGAATCTAGAAGTGTGAAAATATTTGAGTAAAGTCTTAAAATTTAGTAGTTTTGTCCTCTTTTCTAGTTTAATTCTTTTCTTAAATTGAATTCTTTGTAAAAGTTCTTAAATAGACTTTATAAAAGGAATTAAATAAGAACGACCAATTAGCAACCTTCTTGAAATTTAGATAATTACTACTAGGTAGTAATAAGGTATTAAGAAGACCAAAACCGTTAGAAAATCTGCGTTAAATAGCAGACTTAATATTCCAGGATAAAAGGTGCTAGAAAGTTATTGAATTCGTAATTCTTATTTAAAAACCACTTGGGCATTCAGAACGTTATCGAGAAACCTTTTTATTATGCAAACATATTTTATTTTTACTTAGAAAATGTAAATTTCTTCCTTTGGGATTAATGGAGTGAGTTAAGTTTTTTAATCTTTTATGTTTTTTTTTTGTGTTAAACGCAGGTTAATGGAGACGAAAGACAACAAGAATTAGAACGAATCTCTCTTATATTCACATTGAAAAATCAAGTTGGAAGTTTGGTGAGAGCCTTGCAAGCTTTACAAGATTTAGGCATCAATGTATTGCATATTGAATCGCGACCCTCGGAAAAAAGTATCAATCAGTCGGATGTTCTTTTGGATATAGAATGTGAACCGAGAAAAATGGAACAACTTGGAATTTTGTTGCGTAGGGAAGTGCAAACAATGGTTATAGGAAAGTACGGGAGCGGTGATAGCAGTGAATTTCCTCCGCCCACGCCACTTTCAGCAACGGCTAGTTTTGGTAAGAATTTTATTGTTAATAATTCTCAACTTTTAATTTTTGTTTGATATTCACATCAGAACTTCTGATGGCCTGGGTGTACCTCAGAACATTTAGAAATAACTGCTTTTTGAATTTTTGACATGAAGTAAATCTGGTTTAAGTTGGACACTTGATACACAGGGTGTTCTTTTATGAATAAACAAGTTGATTTCATTTATTTTTACACCGAGAGCTGATAGAAATCTTCAATATCCTTGTTATATTCTTAAATGTAAAGTTTTATTTAACTCCAGGTGGTGATACCAAAGATATTTAAATAGTTTTATACGTCAGCCTGATGCGGTGCATGAAAAAAATTATAGAAAATCTGTTTTTCGAGATATTGACTAATATTGTACTATTTTATCCGTTAGGGTCAACTAGGTTCAATTAAATATGTCGCAGTATTAGTAAGGAAATAAAAAAAATATTAAAAATAGTGCCAAGATTTGTGTAAATAATCTTAATAAACACTGAAACTATAATTTATCCATCAAATGTTCAATCGCTCTCTTTCTTCTCCTGGTATCGGGTGACTCTCATAATAGTCCACAAGATAAAAAGTAATTAAGTGCAGTGTAGAGTTGTAGAAAATGGAAACTAATGGAATACTCCCAGTTATGGATTTTTCTTCTCAAAATTTACCAAACGAATGGAAAGCGTGGTATAAGAAATTTAATTTATTTTTGAATTCAGTGGAAAAATCGGCGGAAAATGATAGAATAAAAATAAAAATCTTGTTAGACCAAATTGGTAATGATGGAGTAAAAATTTATAATAATCTCAAATTGGAATGTAAAACAGATTGGAAGGGAGATCCAATTCAAGTAACTTTTGATGAGGTAATTGATGCATTTAAACAATATTGTGGTCCAAAAAGGAATATAGTTTACCAACGGTATAAATTTTTAACATGTACGATTGAAGAAGGCCAAACAATAGAACAATTTATAAGAGATCTTAAAGAATTAGTGCGCTCGTGTGAATATAGGGATGAAGATGATATGGTACGTGATAAATTAGTAGTTGAAGTATGTGATCCTGTACTTCGAGAAAAACTCTTGAGAACTGACTTGCTAACACTATCTATGGCAGAACAAATATGTAGGGCTCATGAAATAAACAAAACACAGATGCAAGAAGATTTGGTCGAAGCTAAAAGTTTTAACCAAATATGGATAAATCAACGAGGAAGTTACGAGAATGATGAAGGTACTGTAAATATGACACATCCTATGTCTTTATGCATCATACCATAAGGTACCTCTAATTAACAAAAGAATATGTACATATGTTTAATTATCTTGTTTTTTCCTTTTAGTACAAGGTCAGCATTGATATCAGTATTATCTTCTAATTATTTAATTTTTCTGTAAACGTATTTCAGTTTTTAAATAATAATTTTATCATTAATTTTTAAGTCTTCAAGTAAATAGCATTGAGGTCATTTATCTAGGCCAAGTGTGACCCAAAGGAATATTTTTTAAACTGTTATTGACGAAATTTTTTTTTATACTAAAATAATGAATTTTTTAGTTGCAAAATATTTGTGTCTTTATAGTAACCAAGTAAAATCGAAAACAATTGATAATAATAACTACAAAGATACCGATTGTTATGGTATAAAGGGTACTTAACAACTTAACAGTTGCGGATGTTTTTCTTATGATCTATCCCAATAAATAAAACACCCTATATATTTGCATATTTACTTACTTCTCACTTTCTCTGGTTTATTTAATAACAATTTTTTAAATATTAATAAATCTTTTAATCTGTTCTGGTATAAAGTAGTTCATTAACAGCTTTTCATTTTTATATAAGTAAACATTGATCTTTAGTTGTTCGGTGGCAAGGCATATGAGGAAGTCACACTTCTTTTGATTCGATAAGAGTTACGTTAATCAAAGAAAAAAGGCCTCTCATTTGTTTATGTGGATAGATTTAACCTTAATTATGATCTCTTGTAGGACATTCACTCATTTTTTCACAAATTTCAGTTGGGATGATGCTACAAAACTTTATCCTTATGTTCAGGAGCAAGCAGCAGTTAGCAGCGCTGTTGGTGAAGAGTTTCTGAAAGATCGGCAGCGAAGGCAAAAGTAACACTTTTAAAAGCGCCTTCTTCGATACTGACAGCAGCAACCGATTTTCTTCTTTCTCTCGTTGCTAAGATGAGATACAGTGGGTCCACATTTCGATGCTCACTATTGGGATCTCGGAAATCGTAAGAGATACGAATTTGGTTAAATTAGAAGAAATTTGGCTATTCTGGAGATCAATGTACTTATGCTTTTGTTTTTTCAAAAAAGTTCACGGCTAACTAGATATTTGCTAAAAACGAAATAAAAACTTATACAAGCTTAAAGGGACTATGAGACTGTAGTCTTAGTATTACCCTATCTCAGAGGTCAGCCCAAAAAAGTTGATCTCACACCACAATCTTCCGGAAAAATTCCTGAAGTTTGTACATGGTGGTGGAAATGCCGTCCACTGCGCCGGCAAGTTTTGTTCATGGTCCTTCCATTCAGTCCAAAAGGAACCAACATCTATGAACGCAACTGCTAATACATCGACCAACCTCACCACAGAGAATATTTCCTAAATTCAAAGAAAGTGGAAGATGCTAACGCATTTCCCACATCAGTTTGTCGCATCATTAATCATCCTTCTCATCGGGGCACTCTTATACCAGAACTGCATTCACGACGAACCCTACCATGGCAGAAGACAAGAAGCTTCCATCAACATAACAGATGCGCACAGTTGCAGACCAATTGTCTTCACACCATCAAGATGGATGACATGGCCGCTTTTGGGATCAACACGATGCAACATCCTCGTGCGCTAAAAAGTGCCCTCTTGTAGCTGTGTCAAGTCATCCCAGTGAGGCCAAGAATTTACGCCCTTCTGCCATGCCGTTGAAGAAAAATTAATAACCAAAAGACAGCTCATACATCCTCGACTTCGACGAGGGAGGAATTCGCATTAGGGTTCGCACTATAATCGGAACATACGGGTTCACCTCGAAGAAAAAAGAATAAGAAGCGAGTCATCGCACGTATGTACAAGGCAGCTTATAAAAAGCTATAGCAACAGAAGCTGTGTTAAAAGCAATTAACGAGTCTACTGAAAGACACTTCGCGAAGAAATGATACTGCGAGAATACTACGAAAGAAGAATAATATACAAGTCCTCCCAGAGCGACCAAAAAGAGAGCTCACAATATCACTTCAAGCAACACAAGTCGCTGCAGCCGAGTTTGAACAGCCTTGTAAAGGACTTATGCCCTTTTGTAAAGTTTTGGAGCTTAAATACGTTCAACTCAATTAAAGAAAAACAAGTATAAAAGTAAAACATGAAAGAAACAACAACATAAAATTGGTCTAGAAGTCATCTAACTTCCAATCATCAATCGATCGAAAGAGAGTTCAACTACAAAAAGAAGAAAAAACTGGAATTATGCAAGCTTTTTTTAGAAAGAGAACCTTGTTTGATTTTGGAATGAAAATGGTTAATTTCAAAATTAAACGCTGCGTTTGCTGGATGTGTTGCTTCTCTTCTTTCAAAGCCCACTGTTTGTACATAGATCCATGTGTCAAAAGCGTCTCAAAATCTACAACAATGGTTGGTCTTCTTTGTGAATCACTGCGTATCAAATGATTACCTTCCAACTATATTAAGTTATTTATTTATTTATTTATTATAACTATATAAGTCATTTACAATGCATTTGTTTTGTTGATACTTACGGTTTTTCAGATGCCGTCTACAAATTTTGTAGACGCTTAGATTTTTGGATTACTATGGTTTTTCCAAAACCGTGAATCTTTGACTGGCTTCGATTGCCAGCATGCTTCTAAGTTTTTCTGAGTCTCTACTTAGATTCTTGCAGGCCTCTGGATTCTTGCAAGGTCTTAAGATACTGTAGAACTTTAAATCCTTATCGATCCTTAGAATCTCGTGTTTAGTTCAGTTCAGGTTCTCAGAAGCCCTGGGATTCTTATGTTTTCTACGGAGCTCTCAACTCTTTGTGACTCGTTGGTCATTGAGAGTTTTTTTGTAACTGATTTAACTTCTTTATCGGCTCTTCTTTTATTTTATTTTAGCTGAATTTTTTTTGCTTAATGTCTAAAGCATTTTCTCAAAATCTTCATTATCTGTTTAGTTTGGGTTTCAACCTAAGACTATTGCATTCCTGCAAATATACTTTGGATTGAGCTTTATTTTATTCTGCGTATTCCTCTATTCCGGCAAAATCGATTCTTGGTTTTGCGCTTATTTCTCAATAAAATCTTTTTATTCGCATCTTCCTGCTGATGATATGGACTCAAAGTAATGTATGGAATATTTTATACAGCTGGTCAAATTTGTATAATATACTTTAGGTGTGCGTGCCAGAGGGGTTAAATCGAAGATCTTCGAGGTCGAAGGGGAACGCTTTAGTTTTTATCGCAATTTATCGCAAGCTGAATCCTGTCTCAGTTATGGACTATGAAAAATGAGAAAGCACAACATTGCAGAACCACACCAATTACGCTATCACAAGTTTTTAGGATACATCTTTTGTGAGGGGCGTATAATATAATCTTGCTGGTTACGCCACTGTGTTATTGGCTTTTGCCTTTTCAACCTGTGGAGAAGAAATAATGGATGGACGCAGCAATACGATTATAAAGTTAAGTAAATGTGGATGTCGCGTCGAGAAGGTTTTTGATGTTGGAGATGATGGTGGAGACGGCATAACCAGTGTTGACCAAAATGGCGATAGAAAACTTGTTGGTGTAATGGCGATGGTTGTTGGAAACGACAGTTACGTATGATGGTGGCTGAGATCGGAGAGTGAGGCTGTGACAGAAGACAACTAACTCCGATTCTCAGGAAGCGTTAAGAGAACGGTTCACTTAGACAGCAGGAAAGCATATACGCGACTGCAATAAGTCAGTTTTTTCTCTAGGCGTGGAAGAAAGTAGAGGAATTCCAATCGGAGTCTGTGATTGATGGCCAGAACCACCAAGTCGAACAGAGTGGTAGAACCACTCAGGGAATAAGGGATCGAAGAACTATCACGGCTGTGATAGCATCACGCATGATATTATCAATCATAAAAACTTTCTTCTTTTCAGTCAGCAAAGGGCATTTGGAATTTTTTTTAGGCACATGATAAAAAGCTCACTCCAAGAGATAACTATTGAGTTTCAGATCTTTTGTTTTGTTTACGATTAACAGTCTTGATAGTTGTATGTTCATATGTATCTGACTTGAGCCAGTTCGTTTGAATTAACTGTAGTAGCAAAATCGGTATATCAGTTGACTGAGACTCTTCACTAAAAGAAAGCGGTATTATAAAAGCCAACTGTTTTTTCTTCCTGTCGGGAATCTCTTTCAATATAGCAACTTTAGAGATGCCATGACTATTACAAAATCTTTTTCCGTAAGCGAAAAAGGAAAGTTATTGATCAAACAAGATTAGGAAGATAATAATATGCTTTTGCTATTGATATTGGAATAATGTTTTCTGCTAAAACCAAAATACTAAATACATCAACATGGGACTACAAAACAGTATTTATGAGAAATTTTAGAATTTGGAGGACGAAACCTACTTAGTATCCGGTCTGTTCGATCAAAATGAAAAGTACAAAATGTACAGATTCATAACTTATGGATGAAATGTCACATCTCACAATACATATCGGGAATGAAAACCTAAATGTGCCTACAACACTTAATATTAAACTCGATTTTTAATTAACGATGAGTTGGATTAAAACATAGATAATTAAATAGACGTTGAATAGGAAACCTCTGCTTTTATGAAAAGCTTTTACTTTTGAAACTTCTAATGAATTAATGGATATACAAAGACTAAGAAATAAAAACTAAATTTTATGAATATAAGACAGGTATCTGTACTATTGATGTTGCTCGGTAATCTTTATTTTTGAAAAGCATTGAATATACTTCTTTACAAATTTTTCTACTTTCTAATTAATTGCTCCTAAGTTACATTGAACAGAAATAAATCGTTGCATGTATTACGCCAAATCACTTCTATTAATTATAAATAACTTCTAATAAAATGAATAAATAACATAATAAAAACAACGCTATTATTGTTTAAAATTTACTTTATTCTTATAGATTTCGACGAAATGCCATGGTTTCCAAGAAAAATATCCGAACTCGATCGTGCGCAAAATGTGCTAATGTATGGAGCAGAATTAGATGCAGACCATCCCGGATTTAAGGATCCCGTTTATCGTAAACGTCGAGAGCAATTTTCTCAAATTGCTAAAAACTACAAACAGTAAGAAACTTTAAGTAAATTTACAGCTAGCCTTCTGTATAATTTCTTCTTTTCTTTCTTGATTTTTATCTTTAGTGGTCAACCAATTCCGAAAGTGCAATACACTCCAGAAGAAATTAAAACTTGGTAAGAAATAAACCGATCAATTTTATTTTAACAAGATACTTTTATTCTAAAGGAGCGCTCGGCGCTTCTCTAATATCAAATTAACTCACAGTAATTGATTTGTAGGGGAACCGTTTTCCGCGAGCTACACAAGCTTTACGTTAAGCACGCTTGTAAAGAATACTTGGAGAATTGGCCTCAACTCGTAAAATATTGCGGCTATCGCGAAGACAATGTACCCCAATTACAGGACGTGAACGTTTTTTTAAAGAGAAAAACCGGCTTTCAATTAAGACCTGTTGCTGGTTATTTAAGCCCAAGGGATTTCTTATCGGGATTAGCGTTTCGGGTATTTCATTGTACCCAATACATACGTCATGCATCTGATCCGTTTTATACGCCTGAACCGTAAGTTTTTATTTTTATTATTTTTCGAAATAAAAATTAAATGAAAACTTATTTGTGTTCTTTTTTGCAGTGATTGTTGTCATGAATTACTTGGACATATGCCCTTGCTTGCAAATCCTAGTTTTGCCCAGTTTTCTCAAGAGTTGGGATTGGCTTCTCTTGGTGCTTCAGATGACGATGTTGATAAGTTAGCTACTGTAAGTAGAAATCTTTCATTATTTTTTTATGTTTGTTAACTAATCTATTTTATATTGGGTTAATAAAAAAAACAACTAATAATGAAATGTACTACTATAACAAAATTGATGTCAAAAGCTGAATTAAGTCTTTTATAACGTTTGATTTTCAGCTATATTTCTTCACGGTCGAGTTTGGTCTTTGTAAACAAGATGGTGAAATGAAAGTTTATGGGGCTGGTCTTTTAAGTTCCGTTGCCGAATTACGTCATGCCATTGAATCAAAAGATAAAGTTAAACGCTTCGATCCTGATTTAACGTGGAAACAAGAATGCATTATTACCGCTTTCCAGATTGCATACTGGTATACGGACTCATTTGAAGAAGCCAAAGAGAAAATGAGGTACCTACTTATTGTTTTAATTTTCTTTCCTTCTTGTTACAACTTTACTATATTCTTTAACTTTTAGGAAATTTGCAGAACAAATTCAGAGACCATTTGGAATTCGTTATAATCCCTACACTCAAAGCGTAGAAGTACTAAGTAACGCTCAAAAAATTACTGATTTGGTATCTGAGTTGCGAGGAGACTTGTGTATTGTTAACAGTGCTTTGAAGAAGATAAGTGCTAGAGATTCAACGTTAGACGTTGCTGGGATAGCGAATTATTTGCAAACGGGCATCGAAACAAAAATTATAAACGGAAATGAAAGATCAAGCGACAATCAAGAAAAAGAAAATGTTTAATTTTGTTGTGTGTTTGTTTTCAATGTTGTATGATTATGATGAATTTATGTACATAATACGTATAATTATTATTAGGAAAAATGTGCTTGAGCAATATATATATATAAAATGTATATTTATGCATACAATAAAATCAGTTTACTGGCATAAATGTTTTTTAGATTCTTTCAAACTATAGATATGAATTGTACTAGAAAAAGATTCATTAATTCACATTAACTCATATCTGCTGATATCGTAACAAAATTGACACGCTAATAATCTTTAAAACCACCGCACATTTCTCTATCTTTTAAATCTGACATATTCCCAGTAGCTAAATATTTAGCCAATGGCAATATGAATAAATGGGATTTGACCCAAATTTGAAAACTTTTAAATTATTATTTTTAATAATGAAATGGCATTAATATTACTTTTCGACTAGAAAAGCATATTTACAATACATTTATTTATAATTTTATATTTAACCACATAGGTTTACAATAATTTAAAGACCTTTTAAATACTAACTACAATTGGCAACATTGTAAACGTCATTTTCAACATAACCTACAATAAATTAGTTCGATAAGGTCAACACATGGAAAAATATTATTTTCTTTCAAATAATGAAGAGAAATTATCCTGCTATACGTTTCGAAAAGGAACATCTAGATGATTTAGTGCAAGAAGAGAATTCTTGTGTTGAAATACAAGAACAAAATTATCATTTAGCCCTTCATCCTTTTCATTTAACAAATATAAATGAATCAATTAAAGATATTTTAAATAAAGGAATAGCTAGATATGATAAAAAGTAAGTTTATCACTACATTAATAGATCTATAGCTACATTGATTTAAATTTCAGATTAGGTGGTATTCTACTAGGTTACCAAAACATCAAATTACTATCGCAAGCCGGAACAATCTCAAATGATAGCTTTTTTATTCACATAGATATTCTAGCTTCTTTTTATTTGTTTAAACCACAAGTAGAAAAAGTTTTACGTGGAACTGTAAATAAAAAAAGTGACGATCATGTTGGTTGTTTAGCACATAACACATTTAATGTTTCGTTACCAAAACCTGAAGATGATGACGATTGGATAGGATTAAAAGCAGAAATTGGAAGTGAAATTCTGTTTCGTATAACATTTATTGATCTGGATGGGAGATTACCTTACATAAGAGCTGAATTGGTGTATGTATACTCTAAGGTTAATTTGCTAATAGGATTTTTAGTAGTAATTTATAATTAAAGGTCTATTATATCAGAAGATGACAGTGGTTTTAGTACGAGTGAAGAAAATCCTAGTAAGCCTAAGAAGATTGTATTTCAATCAGATGATGAACAGCAGGTAGATTTAAATGAATCGAAGAAAAAAAAGAAAAAAGATAAACACAAGAAGAATCTAGAATTAGAAGTAGAAGATGAACAACAAACAAAGAAGAGAAAAAGAAAGCATTCTGCTGCTGATTATGAAGAAATGAAAAATACAAAAAGTAGTAAAAAGAAGAAATTAAAACATAAAGAAAATTCAGACGAAATTCTTAATGAAACAAATATTGAAGATGATGAACAAAAAAGTAAAAAGAAAAAGAAACATAAACACAAAGAGCAATCGCACGATGAAGAAATACATAATGTAAGTTTAGATGAGGAGAATAAGAAGGAAAAGAAATTAAAAAAACATAAACAAGACAATGTAAAATATGAATTAGAAGATACATCATTAGAATATCATTCAAAAAAGAAAGTAAAAGAAGAACAGAAAGATTCACTAGAAGAACTCACTAATGCAGTTCTAGAAAGGACTTTACAAAATCTTTCTGAGGATGCAAAAAGTAAAACGAAAAAAGAAAAAAAGGTTAAAAAGTACAAAACTGAGGTGTTGGACGATGATGAATTAGACACAACACTGCCCGAATTAAATTTGCATACATTGTTTGAAGCTGATGATGAGACCAAATTAATTATAGATGGTAATTTTGTAATGGCTGATAACGAAGATAAGAAGTGGAAGAAACGTCGATCTTCGATGTCATTTGCAAATCATTCTTTAGACAATAAAGCGGATTTGCTAGTTGATTCAGATCTTGAAAAATTATTTGAAGATGTAGATAAAAGTAAACAAGAAAAGAAGATTTCATTGAAAAAACGACGAAGAAGTACATCTAGTGATGATTTTGAAACACAAAAAAAGAAAAAGAAAAAAATACAATAACAATTGTAAATATAAATCTTAAAAATACTGTATAGTTTAGTATGGTAACTTACTAAATAAAAGTGAACTTTTACAAACGGTTTTTGTAGTGCGATAACATTCAATCAGATGGTAGTTGCTATACGATAACGTTACCTTTCAGTTAACGTAGGTTATGTAAAAACTATCTAATGTTGTTCATGTTTATTTTACAGCGTAACATTGACACTCTTGTTATAAAGTTGCAGTTTTTAGCATACAAAGAGACTTCATTATTTCAATATTTTCTTTTAAATATAATGTTGGTAATTTTCACAATAATCTTATTGCTCACATTCACATGATTTTAAGTACAATCTTGTCTTGGGCACTTGATTGCTTTATATTTTAAATTCTAATAATTTAATGTAGAAGAAGCAACACTCTAGTTTAAACTTCAGAATTGTCAGGCCTCCGTAGGGTTTATGGCAGTCGCTCGTACCGTAAACTTTCTACTCATTCAAAAAACTTCACTTTACACTCTTGTTATATAAATAACTGTTTTAAATTATTAGTTTTCTTTATTGCTCAGCAGTTCAAATTGTAATTACCTACAGGGGCATTTGCTAGGAATGTTGAGGCTTATCTGGGTTTCAAAAATCTTAACATTAGGATACAATAAGGAAAGTATTATTTGGGACCTAAAAGACCCAAAAAAATGCCTTAAGAATTGGGGTTTAGCAGCATTTTCATACTCTAGTCCATCTGCCCCTGACTTTACTTATTAAAAATCGTCCTGAAAACTGAATTATTGTCAAGAAATATCATAAATTTCCCAAGTGAAATGTCATAAAACCATAGATAAATTTCTTAAAGTATCAGTGAGACACAAATAATATAAAAGACTGAAGGTGAAATGATGTGTTCCCAATGTAGTTTGAGTTCGATACTTTTTGATTTTAAAGATTAACTAAGTTTTTCATACATTTATTAAATTAATAAAACAATAAAACACAATAAATATAAATTCACCTGAAAAAAGGAAAAAATAACTAAGGGAGACTGAGAGGCTAACAGGCCATATCTTACTGATTACCACTTTATATATGTTTTAATTTCATTGGGAAAACTACATATAATTTGGGAAGTGTGAAAGAATAATGTTATTTACACAGTCGATATTAAACTTTGCTTTAAGCAGAGTTTTAAGTGATATCGCAGAAAAAATGCCAATAATTAACCTGTAAAAGTTCACAGTAACATTCCAGTAAGATAGGTCTGTTCAAACAATAACAATTAACATTGAACAAATATGTGATGGTAATCAATGAAGTAGCAAAATAGAAGTTAATGATAATATACATATGTCAATAAGAAATTCCTAACAATTTGACTGTCTTATCTAATATCCACGCCAGTGGGAGACTGAGAATCACATAACCTCAAGTTTTAAAGTTTGTATCATGCAACTGCAGTCAATTCTACGCTTTCAAACATGGCCGTCTAAAACTAGAAATTTCACTGCAAAAATCATAGTGAATAACATATGAATATGGCTGTATAAATAATATTTAATAAAGATTTTGTTAAATAAGTTTCTTTTGGAAATAACTTGATATGAGCTGCTTTAGTCATAACAATATCTTTTATCTCATGGATAATACAATTTATATTCAGCACTAAAATGAGATATCACAAGTGGGGAAGGGGGAGTTGTTTCTATTGCACTTATGAGGTTAGGTGAAAGAGAGTAACTTATTGCATCTTTCTACTTCCCCCTCTTTTAGTTTTAGACATATAGCCCACTGCAACTTTTCAAATTGTTACCCATTATTAACAGGTTTGTTCGTTTGTTGTAATAAGTTGAGATATCACAAGTTGGCGTGTTCGTTTGTTGCACTAAACAAGTTGTCCGCTGTTCGCCGACTTTAAAGTTCAGGTTCCGAACACGTTCAATCTGTACCACCTTTCGAGCAAGTACAAGTTGTACTGGCGAATTTGACCTTCAACTAGCGTTGCAGAAAATGTAAACATATTCAGATACCTAACCTAAAAATTTTTATGAGGTAATTGAGGTTAGGTGTGTGCTGACTGCGGGGTATGTTTTGTTAATTAAGTAAAAAATAAAAACAATTATGATATTTTATTAAGATGCAAACAACTAGTTATTGATTTATTATTGATTGACCGAAATTTGAAACTTAGGTTATGTCAGATGAAAACTACAAATCTATCAAAACAGGTTAAAACTGTGCAAACATGTGATGAAAGCGTTCGTTGCAAACATGTTTTTTGTTCGTCTCAACTTGTTCTTGTGACGTCACTAACTTGAACTAAGTACAACTTATCACAAGCCAGACGAACAAATCTAACAATATTGAAGATACTTGGCAGTAAATATTACTAGTTAACATTCTGAAAATTAACAATTTAAAATATCAAACCTGAAATGTTTGCACAAAAAAATGAAAATTTGAATAAGAATAATAAAGCGATAAATGCTTGATATGGGGTTGATTAGAGTCCCTAACAGCCGATCAAATATAATTGTTGTTAAGAGTTACATTTTGTCAAAGTTGATATACTCCGTTCACGATGTTTAAGGGTCGAATAGGCCATGCTTTCATTTTGTTAGGTTGAAAGTGTTTTCTTTTTTTTCTGAAAATTGTCATACCTGCGGCTGTATTTGGCACTGTTGCACGATCAAAAATATTGCATAAACGTTTAGTACCGATTAGTTTTGTTTTGTTGAAAAGAAATCAAGTTT
>VTPC01001244.1:214864-245602 GCA_011009095.1 Ignelater luminosus
TTTTTCCACAGCCATATACGACCCAGAAACATCGTGAACGCTGTATAACGACTGAGAAATTTATTCCTTATAATTAAGGAATATTTTATCTATATGGCATATAGTAGGGGATAAAGGGATTTCTTTAAGTTTTATACAATTGTTAGGGTATTTTTTCAATTTCTTACTAAATTTTATTTAATAAAACCAACACTTTTATTTTCGGGTCGGGCTCGGGTTGAGGCTGTTCTGTTTTGTCGGGTCTGTCGAGCTGTTGGCGCTTGTCGGACGTTTTGCCTTTGTCAGGCCGTATGGGTCTATCAGGCCTTTTGGACTTTTCGTGTATCTTGGGCTGTCAGGCCTGTCGAGCCTTTTGGACTTCTCGACCCTTCGAGTTTATCGGATCTTCTGGACCTATCGGGTCATATGGATCTGTTGGGTCTTTTGGATTTTTGGTCCTTCAGGCTTCTCGGGTCTGTCGGTTCGTTTGGACCTTTGGCATGTTACAGCATTTGCGGGTCTCGGGCCGTCGGGACTGTCTGGCTTTTTGGACTGTTTAAGCTTCTCGGGCTGTTCGGGCCAGTCGGGTCGATCAAGAAGTTACCAGTCGGGCCTGGTCTGAAAATGTTGGCCTGTGCAGTGCTCTAAGGAGGTTCTAAGATTCAGCATAATATTATAAAAACTATTTAATTTTGAAATTAAAGGAAATTTAACGGATATTTTGTACATTTCTGAGGAAAATTGAAGCATAAGATATTGGCAACGCAGGTCACAGTCTAAAACATCTAGAAATGCAAAGCATAACCACAACGAACTCCGTTTTGTTACTTTTTTTCAAACTTTGGCAGCCATTTTGATCAAGTTCCCAAGGTGATATCAAAAAACTAAAAGTATACGTTTGTCTTATATTTGATGTAGAATACGATTCTAAAGTTAAAAAAAATTTTGAAAATTTTCCAGTTTTTGGCTGCCATTTTGACCATGTTCCCGAAGAGTTATCAAAAAACGAAGACACCACGTGGTCTTTAGTTTTTGATAAGAATCCAAATCTGAAGTCAAAATTTCAAAATTTGACAAAAAATGCGGACAGACATACAGACAGACAGACTTTGCAAATTCAGTAACGACTCCTTCAGAGTTCGTTGAATATTATTGTTTTGAAATGGGGTTTTTTCTAGCAGTGTTCAAATATTTGATGATAGAGGACAATATAGCATTTAGCGGTCCTATACCAGTCTTGCTTTAAAATGCGGTAGAGAGAGAGATGATGTATTTATTAAAACACGTGATAGAAATATTGACATTGTTGTCGCAAGCGCAGAGAAAGCAGGACCGATAAGACTACTAGCACCATCTGTTAACAATTAGAGGTTGTTAGCAACCCCATTATCATCGTTTTGCATACTATGGAACGTATCAGGATTTTTTTCATTTCTTGCGATTGTGACGTTTTCAATATTGCTATATAGTGTCCGTTAATGAATAATTAGAAACTTTATAATTTATACATTTAAGTGCGTTAGACGCTTCTACATTGATTGAATCGAAGAAATTAAGGTACGTATTGATGCATGCTGCACATTACTTTTATCGATTTTCTTGGATGCTGTAGTGTAATCTTCTATGTTGCAAATTTCATTTAATCTTAGACTTAACCTAATTCTTTATAATACGTCAATTTGACATTGACATATTACAAGTTAGTGTGTTTCTTTCTTATTGAGTAACTATACAGCGTTCACGATGTTTATAGGTCGAATATGGCTGTGGCAGAATGACAGTTTGAGTATTGTAAACCGGGCTATTTATCTAATAACTCGGCTTGTAGAATCTTATTGACACTTAATGTACTTTAAGGTTATGATTTTATGACAGTTTGACCTCACGCTGTTGTCTTTTTGTTTGTAACTTTGCAAATATAAGGAAAACTTCATTTCTTTTTAACAAGACAAAACTAATCGGTACTAAACGTTTATGCAATATTTTTAATCGTGCAACGGCGCCAAATACAGCCGCAGGTACCACAATTTTTTTTAAAAAAAGAAAACACTTCCAACCTAACAAAATGAAAGCCTAGCCTATTACGACCCATAAACATCGTGAACGGTGTATACTATAGTTGGTTAATTCGAATTTAATGAAGGCTGCGAATATTTCTAACTTATGTTACTTACATCCCTACTATGATTAATTCTAATTCTTGTGATGGTAGAACTTGAGCAGTAAAACGCAGCTAATCAGATGAAGAACATTTTAGTTGTCGAAAGGTACCTATGATATAGAGAATTCTCAACTATTGATGCTCTGATATAGCAACAATCAATTGGTTTTTAGTGTTCTACTTGACTTTGTATGTAAGTATTATGTAGCTGTTAATATATTTCATTCTACTTTAAATATTTGCAATCTTGATTTTCCAGCTCTTACTCAACCGCCAAAAATAAAAACAATTGAAAAACAAAACAAATGCAGTGAAACCTTATTTTATGTGCTTTTATTTTATCATTATCTTGTAGAATGGAACACATTTTTTTACTAATAATAAGAGTAACTTTTACATATGTATAAACAATTTTTAGAGCAAAATACATTTAACTACTATTAAGGCAGTTGCTGTTTTGATATTTCTTAAACATAACAATTCACTAACATAATTACTATTCTTGGGGTCAGGGTAATGGCCATGGTAATCCAGAAAAATCTACCGGGCCACCAAGACCAGCATCAGCTTCTAACAAACTCATTATAACCGCCATTGCAGCTTCATCATTGCCATCTGTTGGAGGTCCATTTCCAGGAGATTCTCTTACCGCATCTTCCATCATCTCAATAATTTCATCATCAGCACTACTCCCTAAAACTTATTGTTATGATTTTGTTCATGTTGTTCTAAATCTAGGGATATTTCTAAAATTTTCTTACCAGGATCGCTGTTTACGTTTGCCATAGAAAAATTGTTTCTAACGTGATTGTAGGTACCTAACTGCCTGCTGCATTCTTGGGTTAATTGATTTGGCCTTTGCCGATCTAGTAATATATTTCCAAATGTCTGTAAATTTAAGACAGAGTTACGTTTTTATCTAAATCTAATTTGATTTATTCTAGTACATTTGTAGAAGGTAGAGGTAAAGATAATTCTGGATTTGGACTGTTACTTGATGAAGATTCTCCTTCGCGTCTTTGAGAATCTAAAACTTGTTCGGCAATCTGGCAACCAATTTTACTTGTTTCCACTTGGCTGTTTATTATCCTATGAATTTCTCGTCCATTTACTGCAAAATATAATATTTTTACATTCTTCCTGATGTAACAGTAATTTTTTGACTTACTTTGTCCGAACATTTCAAAATTTTCCTGGAAGCCATCCACATGTCCAGCACTGCTTTCTACAGTCCCCACATCAACCCTACAATTTAAACAATTCAATAAAAAGATAAGACCAGAAATGTCTAATAAGCTCACAAGATCAAATTATTTTTGGCTATTAAATATTCCAGTTCTTTGGTCCAAGGATTTTTGAATGCTTTCCATTCGCTTTGCAAGCGAATGAAACCGCCATCTTTAGTACGAAATCTATAAATGTTGGTGTTGACCCTGTCTGTTGTTTGAAGTGCACTTTTGTGACAGTCTGCTAGAAAATGTATATCTTCGTGGTGGTAATATTCGTACATGCTGGTCCCAAGTAATTCTTGTGGAAGAAAACCTAATACTAATGTAGCTCTGAAATAAATGGAAAAAGTTTTAAAATTCAGTTCAATTTAATTATATTAAACGTATATGGTTTTAGATTGCCAAAAACTGTTTTTTGGTAATGTGGGAAAAGGAATGAAGAATTCTTGCTGACGTTTTTATTAAAAGAGTAACAAAATTAAAATCTAATTGAGTAGAAAAACCTTTACTGATCCGAGTGTCTCAACTGACTCCAGAAGTACAATCTACTCTAAAAAGACGGAGAAGTCTGATACATCTCAACAAGGAGGTATGGTCAGATTTGCTTGTAGTGTCGTCAAAACTGAATGTACAGTTTATATGAGAAAAAGGCAGCATTGATGGGGAGGGCGAATTACGACAATCGGTCTTCTAGGTCTTCTTTCTTTTTCAACAGCCTCTCATGAAGAGGTTAAAAACTAAATTTAGTACGATAAGGCCTCTCCTATGACTGGGCGATGTATTTGAGTTGGTGCACCAGCGAAAAGTGCAGGGAGATCTTGGGTGACCTCGAGGTCAATTTTCTTTAGAAAAGTTTTGCGACAGAACAACATACATTGGGAAACATTATGAGAATTTACGGCGAAAAGGTTGTTATTTGGTATTCAAATAGAATAATGAACGAGGTTGTGGAGTTTAAAGTGCTTCTAGCTAATCATTCCATTTAGTCCAATTTGCATAAAATTTCTTTATGGATATGCAGAACGTATGAAAATATTTTAGGGTGATGTGAAAAATTGTCATTCATAAAAAATTCATTGCGGTTTGAGGGCGGGCTGTCTTAGGAGCTCCAAGATTTCTTTTTGGCCAAGAATGGACGTCATACGAATTGTTTTCAAGATGTTTCAAAACCGCATTTGACTGACTCAAAAATGCTTTTGTTGTTTTGAGATCAAGCTCCCAAGAATTGCTGTATTACAAGTTACAGGAAGGGAGCAATTTTGAAATTTCTTGATCTTGTCTGGGCATCTTGGACATTTCCTATGGCGTCTCTATGGTCGATTTTGGTAAAATAAATTTCATACTTAATTTTCTGATTTGCACTAATGCATCGACCACACTATGATGATAAAACGGAAAGGAATTTTGGCGTTCATCATTTTTGTAATTCAAACAGATGCATTGTAAGCAGGTTTGGGAACAGGAAACGATTGTGGCCTTTGTTAATACTACAGACTGTACTTCAATACAAACTTAAATCATATAGATTATTAATTAGATTGGATTATTTATTAATAATACCTTTGGTCAACAAACACAAATTTCCCATCCATAGCATGCCGTGAAACAAACTGAATCGGCCTTACATTTGGCTTATTTGGCGTAGCTGAAGGTGCGGCAACTTGCGTAATGCGTGGTAACACCCTTCCGACTGCTACCAAACACGAAAGGTTACAAGCTTCATCTCCTTCTGCTTCTTGATCTTCCAAACCGATTTTTGCAGGTGCCCATGATTTTAAGTAGCCCGTACATTCAATCACATTGTATCGTTTATCTAAAGTCAATTAAAATGTCAAGCGTATCAAATTAATAAAAATAGTGATGATAATTACCTGATGTTTGTTTCTTTCTTCTGTGACACCCTGTCGTTGTATCAGCCTCCTCTTTAACTTGACCCATCACTTTACATTTCATCCTACAAAAAAATGATCTTCGAGCTCCTGGACACAATCGCGAAGCACCTTGAGGAACATCTGTCTTTACTGGCAACATTGCTAAAAACAAATAAACAAATGATCAAGTAAAACAAAAGTTTGTACTAATCTTTAAATTTACTTTTAGCATCAATCAGTCTTTCTCTTGGATTTATGTCCGAAGACGAAAGTTGTTCTTTTACTTTAGCAACATCTTTTGGGTGCAAAATATCAAACCAACTCTGACCCAAAAGATCTCCCTAAAAAGAAATTTCGTAATCAACTAAAATGTCTTTTACATACTAATAATACTTACTTGGGTATAATTTAAGACTTTAGATACGGATTTTGATACGTATAGAATTCTTCCTCTATCACATCCGACGACAAACAAAAAACCATCGACGACCTACAAAATTAACAAGTTAATCAAAAGATAATTTTCTTCAGATGAAGAATTTACTTGTAAAATCAAATGTTTGAGTTCTTGGTCGGATAAAAATGATGGCTTGTAGTGTCCTTCAGTATAAGAATGAACAGCTCCACGAATCGATTTCAAATGCTGTACGGCCATTCGCAAAACCGTCAGTTTGTCTAATTTTCTTGACATCGCATGACACATGGGAACCATTGAAGATAATTCCGTTATGTAGGTGTTCATTTTATCACGTCGTCGTTTTTCGATTTCGCTGTGGTTTTGTCTGAAAAACCTTTTTTATTTACAAAAATACAAAATAATTTTAATTAGAAACGCGTAGTTAAAATATTGTTGCATAAGAAAAAAGAAATGTTAAAATATGATTATTGAAAGGGTCTATTGTAAATGGCGGAAAGTGGATACTCTGATTGATGGAGAAGGTAGAAGTTGTGAGATGTTGCTGATAAATCTGAAGACTTTCTTTTATTTTGTTTTTGAAGTGTTTATATGAGGAAACGGTAGAGATAAATGCGATTTTGTTCTAAGAAATATTCTTTGAAGAGAGCTTAAAGCATTCCTTATATCCTTTCTGTTCTAGCCATTGTAAAGAAGATTGTGCCCGTCATGTTTTAACTCGCTTTGGATTGAATTTTTAAGCGGAAATTGGTCGATGAGCAAGTTGTCACGCATGAGCAAGTCATAAGTAGTACATTGCATAGTCTTCCAATGGCACATAAAGCCGATATCCCTTTTTGGACCAATTATCAACACAATAGAATCTCCAACCAGGCTTTTGATGATTTACTTAGAATCCAAGAACTTTATTCGATGTATAAATAGTCTCTTATATAACTCAATGGTTTCTAACCTTTTTAATGATAGCACACTTGAGTTCTTTTCCACAACATTCTTATACTAAAGGATTGCTAAAACTCTAAGCTTGTAATTGTTTTAGCTGTTAGAAGATGACGATGAAAAAAGATTCTGCACACCTATTGTCTATCGTGAAATTGGCTGAGACTGTTGTACGAAGCTTGAGAATGGCTGGTTTTTGCTCGTATCAAAACGGGATTCTGATTGTTGGTAGTGATAGGAAAATAGTCTCTAAACAATTCTGATACCACTTATCGTTTATTGTTTTTTCGACAGATACCTTATATCTCAGAAACGGGATGTCGTATCCAGATGGGATTTGGAAGCTTTCAAGCCATTCAGAATAACTGCTTTTTGTTTTTCCTTTCATTACTTGTTTATATCTCGGAATAGTGGTATCGAAATGGAACTTGATTTTTTGGTGGTAGCAGCAGAAAAGCTGTCAAGTAATCTGGGCACCACTGTCGTTTATCTTTTGTCTTTTGACATCTCTGAAGGGGCTGGTAGTATCGAGAGGAGAGTGCCGTTCTACTGGTTTCTTGGCGTAAACAAAGCAAAGAGCGATCGGTGTTCGAGTACAACAAATTTAAGAAGTTAATGGAAGGCGGATCCCAACTGATTTCCTTCGTCCTCTTTAAATCAGTTACACTTAGGCCTTGATTTCCTTTTGTCAAAAAACAGCAGATTATCAGTAGATCCGAAATTGCTTGCACTTACTATTACCATCCTGTTCTTAAAATATAAAATATGTCAAGAAAATTGGATAGTTGGTGGTGCCACAACCGTCTGAAAGCCACTCCACCGTCATTACCGACGATCAAAGTCCTATTTCAATACGACAAATGAGATATAGAATATTTGATAAAAAAAACAAAAAGGTATTTCAAACTTTATTATAACAAACAAACTAGGCATATACAAATTTCGTGCCCAGTGAGTCAAGAATTATTACATGCTACAGTTGCAGTCAAATTCACAAAGAGAGAAAACCAATGCCGTAGACAAAATTTTTTTTTGGGAAGGGTTAAACCACAACAATTTTAGTAGCAGCAGCATGTCAATCAAAATAGCAAAAAATGCAAGTTGGAGCAATTGACTTTGAGCAGGAAAGTTTAAAGCCCCAAAACTTTTCTTATGTAGAACCTTGTCCAAAGCCTAGTATTAATGAAGATTGAAATGCCAAGATAATGAAATGAAATAAAAAATAACTGAATCGGATGTAACTATTACTAGGATTGCGTGGATATAATCAATTCTTTTACTAACAATAAGTAAAGATGAAAGCTCCGCTTTACTAGAGGGCGGATGTTCAGCAAAGATTCTTTCAAGACTTGTATTTAGATATTTTCTCGTTTTCGATGTTTCGCATAGAATGACTAGGCCAAAGGTCGTCAAGATCATGAAAAAATTGTCCATCTCAAGTTATTGAGCAAATCTTGACTAATTAAGGCACGACGAGTGCGTTCTTCATCGGTAACACTCACAGTTCCGCGTAGTGTCCATTCGGTGCAGACGTTGGCAGTGGTCCCTCCCGCCCCCTAGCCGATGTGTATACATCGGCCCGCGTCAGGCGCACTCGACCCTCCGGCAGTCCCTGGATGGTACCACCTGTTGTAGCTGCTACCGGCAACCTTCGTTCCGGGGGGCAAAGGCCCAGTAGTGGCGCCGGCTATCCAACCGGGCTACCCTGCGTTTTGTGGGTCGGCACAGGCCCCGAAGCCGGTGAGGCGCGACTATTGGCGCGGCTGTATGATTTCCCGTGCTCTCCTGGGTGTCCGTACTTCGAACGCGTCCCGGGCCGAGACGTAAGTAGGTTTAACGGCCCCGAAGTCTCCTTTACCGCTGTCTCCATCAACTCCTAGCGGCCGCTACCGAGCTCACCCCCTACGCCGCGCGAAAAGGGTGTGACCCTGAAAACTATTTGTATGTCGTTTCCATCAGTTCGGCGAGTTATAGTTTTTCTTCTACTGTTGTCCACATCTTCAAAGTTTGACCACCAGAATCACCACAACATCACCCGCGACAGCCGATGGATATCTAACCATATCCATCGCCCTTGTTGCGGGCCCAACATACCACGGCTTCACCACTTCAGTTCAACACCACCGCACGGCATGGAGGCACCAATTTACAACTTCAACTTCTGAAACATTGGGGTCAATGACCTCTAATACAACTACTTGCTCCGACACTACTCTCAGGCCACCCCAACACCTCGTAGCGGCACTACAACATCCAGAACCGACTAATTATTCATCCGAAGAAGCCTCCGGCCAATTACGACGCCCTTAGAAGCCCTTTTCATCATCCAACAACTTTTACCACAAGCCACGCCTACCAGGCCCTGCCTACACTTCAGGTACATACCACATTCAATTTCTTTTAACATCAACGCCAAACGCCGCCCAGCTCATCCTCGCACCAACATCAGCGATTGTACCGGACGCCGCGCCGCCACCATTCCATGCTGCTATCGGCCCTTCTCGCGACACTGCTAACTAGGAACCACTTGGTCAACATCTATTTGACTTCATGGCTGGTCGGGTGCCGATGAACTCAAACGATGAACGTCCTCTGCCTCGCTACCCCATAATATATACCATCCTCAAGGCTGAAGAAGTCCTATGGGGGGACTTAAAACGGCCTCCCGCCTCCGGCGGGGAATTAACATCCACTCGACTTGGCAACACGTGTGCGGCGTTGTGTTGCTTATGAGTCTACGTTAGTTGACAGATACTGTTGTAACGAGATTGGCGCTTAAGCAGAGCATGAACACAAATTCCCTTTTATGCAAGAAACTGCACCATTCTTTGGACATACATTCTTGTAAAGCCAGACCTGGTCCGAGTTCTGTGCCTTATTGCCGTCTTTCTGTTATTTTTCCTGCAGCTATTTAGAATTAAAATCTAAGACATCTATCAAATTTTTATACAGGGTTCTGTTAGTTCCTCGCAAGAGAAACAAACGTGAGAGAATAGAGACATGAACTGAACCGCCAAGGTGGTTTTTGTTGCCCATCAGAGTTCAAAGACTATGGGTTGAATGGGCGTTATAACATCAAATATGAACTACACATACTTTCATAGATCTTTTTTGAAATTTTATATTTTGAAAACAGCGGGGTTTTGTCAACATTATTAATTATAGTGATAGCTTACCTGTACTGTTACATTTCAGTTTTATTAAATTATGCAAAGGTATTGATGCATAAGGAATTTTTCATGGCTTTTATGGCTTTTGTCTTTGAGAATTAAGTCAAGCGTGCTTTTGCATACTGTTCCACTCCAAAGGAGTTTAGTACAGAAAATAAGACATAGATTTAGATTGATCGTTTCTTATGTCGATACTCAATATCAGTCAAAGAATAACAACAAGGAATATTGCTCTGTTAAAATCGACAGTATTTGTTCTTCTTTTCTCATTCCATGACACGATTTGAATCTGAAGTTACTAGATATCTAGTTGTGGTGGAAAAAAGGTTGTTAAGCGGGCTGAGCAACTACAATAAAGGCAGTCCACTCCAGTTTAGTATCAGACTTACAAACAAAATTGAGATTTTGATTTGCCACTTCGTGTGTTTAAGAGTATTTGGATGAACTTTAAATATCAAGTATGTTTATTAATTCCTTCTTTGCAATTAAATTCGCCCGTAATGTCAGTTTCAGTTGTCTTATTGGACACGGTGCAGCGTTTAGTTTACTCGTTTGCACGTCCTTGCGGGCCCTGATAGATTTAACACTTATTACCTCAGGCATAAACTTTTAAGGAGCTATGTTTTTATAGGAACTTCTTTTCCCTTAGAATGACTTTAGAATCATTCTCTGAAATATTGTAACGTTTTTTAAGGAATATTCTCGATCTCGCACAGACCTCAAACCTACCAGATTTTAGTATAAAATTGCAAAATCAACAGTAGGGGAATTACAAATGGAGTATCTTGTAGCAGTTTTCGTCATTTTGAATCCGTCGGATCGCAACATAACGTATATGTATGTGTAAAGAAAGTTTGCAAAGAAATATGACAACAAAACAAAAAAGTTTCTGATAGACAAACAAAAATAAAATAAATCTCATGGCTTACTGAATATTTTAAGATATTTTTATGTTAATTTAATATAAAATCAAAACTTAATTTTGAATAGACATTTATCAATTTTATATGGTGCACATTTTTATATCTAACTAAATTGTGAACTTCATTTAAAACAAAATGGAATAAAACATAAAACTAAAAATATCCACTAACATAACTATTAAATAATTCTCAATAATAAAAGAATAACAGTTAGGAATTCTTTCAAAGCCGGTAACCTTCTTTAATGATTAATTACCTCTACTATATACACATGCTTATACATACATACTAAGCGATCTTTAGATTCAACATAATACAACAAACAAGCAAATCAAAACGAGTATTATTATAAGTAGTTATAGTTGTAATGTGGGCGCGATTGTAAAAATGCACAAGTAAATGCATTCCGTGACATTTCTTAATGTCCTAGAAAATGAAAACTTTACGGTAATATGTAAATGTTAGCAACCTTGAACTCCACCTAGGGCTTCCTTGTTACGTCATGGTTGCAATGAGAGTTAATCTCATCAAAAAACATTTTTTAACATTTCCTTTCTTTTTTGTTTCTTCTCATTGTAGAAAAATCACTTACTTTTTATTGTCGTCGTTCGTCTTTACAGATTTGGTGTCGTCTCCAGTTTCTTCTTCAAAATCACTGGCTTCACTGTAAACAGAATTAACAGATTAGAATATTTGTGAATACAAATTGGGCCAACACTAATTTTTTTTTCTAGTCAAAAACAAACTTATTGTGTCTAGTAGGGTTTGCTAACAAACTAAGAATAATTTTAGAAAAAAAAAACATTTATTTCCTGGCTGTCAAAAACTCCTCAATTCACTCAAGATTCTGTACATCAATTTAAATTATTTTCATGTTAGTTGAATGCTCAATAGTTTGGAGTTTTTTTCCGAAAAAGTCAAGTTTTGTATTACTTTGGCAAGTTATTCTATCAAGGTGACAAGTGAAAACAAAATCATAAGATCCTTAGAAGCTAATGTAATAAAGGTAAGATAGTCAAAGGAGACTCGAGAAGCTTGAACCTTGTTAAATCCATTATTTTACCTTTTTACCAGGGAACATCTAGAACAAAAAATGTTGTCAATGTTCCTTGATATAACAGATATAGTTACATCATTCATTAAATATCTTATAGTGATAAAAACATAAAATTTAATAAACTCTTTTATAAAATTACTGAAAAAATGTAAAACTAGCTTATATGGTATGAAATAAAGCATAGAACCACTTGGCAGTCGATGCACATTGCTGTACTCCTTTTTGCAGCCCCCGTTTGCTGTATTCTTTGCAACGTCGCGCCGTTGTTTTCTGGAGAAAATGAGTCACATTCGAAAACTCACCTTCTAGGGTTGATGGTCTAGGTCTTCGTCTTGCTGTAAAATCCCCTATTAGTGATTGGCAAGCTTACTTCTGAACTGCAAGAGGCGCATCAGTTTTTTTCATGGATTAGTTATTTTTAAGGTTTCTTTATAAATAATGAACGCGTTGGAAATGGCTACATCCAGAAAATAACAGAAAAGCTTTATCCACCATCTCCTGCTCTTCGAAGCAATCTCCCATATGTTTATTGCAGTCCACAAGCAACTGTTTGGCCGTGGTCGGTTGTATTATGTACATAGGTGTATACCTATGAAATGAGACATTTTTTTTCAATTTTAAACGTTTATTAACAAAAAATGGTTACAAATTTAATCTTCAAAATAATAGCCATCGCTAGCGACACATTTTACCCATCTCTCAGGCAATTTGTGAATGCCGCGCCAAAAAAATTGGCCGTCTTTGGCCGCAAACCAATCATCGAGCCATTTTTTGGCTTCTTCGTGAGAATTGAGGCGCTGCTCGGAAAGTGCGTGGCCCATCGATGCAAACAAATGATAATCGGAAGGCGCCAAGTCTGGTGAGTAAGCCGCATGCACCAGCGGTTCCCAATCGTACGTCTCCACCAATTCCCGGGTCGCTCTTGTTCGATGTGGTGGTGCATTGTCATCAACAAAAATTACTTTGTGACGCCGATCGGCATATTCTGGGCGTTTTCGGTGTATAGCGCTGTTCAAATCGGCCAATTGTCGTTGGTAGCGTGCACCGTCAACTGTTTCACCTGGTTTTAATAGCTCGTACCAAATCATACCATGCTGATCCCAGAAAACACACAGCATTGCCTTGCGGCCGAAGCGATCTGGTTTGGCCGTTGATTTTGGCTTGTGGCCAGACGGACCATACGATCGTTTACGCTTGGGATTGGAGAAATACACCCATTTTTCATCACCCGTAACGATTCGATGCAAAAAAGACTTCCTTTTGAACCGGGAGAGCAGCATTTCACAAGTGGTTTTTCGGTTCTCTTGCTGCCTTTCAGTCAGTTCATGCGGCACCCATCTTCCGACCTTTAAAATCATGCCCATGTCTTTCAAACGTTTGCAAATGGTTTTTTGGGTCACTCCCAACTGCTCTGCCATCATTTCTTGCGTTTGACCATCATCTTCATTCAACAATGCTTGCAATTCGGTGTCCTCAAACTTTTTCGGTGGCCGGCCACGTTCCTCGTTCTCCACGCTAAAATCACCACTTCGGAATTTTTCAAACCACCTGAAGCACTGTGCTCTGCTTAGAGCATGTCCACCGTAAGCTTCTATAAGCATTTGATGAGCTTGAGAAGCGTTTTTCTTCAATTGATAACAGAAAATCAACGATGTCCGCAAATCGTAGTTTGAAGGCACGAAATTCGACATTTTTAAGAGCGACAAAAATGCGTTGTTGTATGAAACATCACAAACAATGAATTGAATATTGTTGACAGATGACAGACAAAAAAAATAAGACATTTGGGACAGTTTAAAAATACTCCTAGCGACATCTGTGGTCTAATAGCTGAAAGTCTCATTTCATAGGTATACACCTGGTATATTACTGCATACTGTTACAGCTTTTGTGCATCAATCTTTCAATTTCGTTGCTTACTACATAGTCAGATTGACTTATAGCCTAGGTTCTGTCTTCCAACAGCGTTTGTTCTGGAAAATAATTTCTTGTTTAACGAATTGTTCCACAACCAAACAGGCCTTTGTCTGATAACTTTTGCATAAGTAGTAATATTGTTGTGAAGAAGTTGTCAAAATATATACAGAATCCTCTATTTGCCAACGTTTTAGATAATAGTAATACTACATGTTCGCCTAGTTGCATCCTCATTGGTACTGGTGGACTTCTTTTCCTGGTCAATGTTAAAACAGTTCAACAGAACAAGCCAAAGCCAATACCTTGAAGGCCCTTGTGATAGATTTTATAGGCACGTAATGTTTTAGGCTTGTCCTACCTTTGAAGGCAATCATGCTTTCTTTCACAGCAATTCTTCTGCTGGGGGTAAATGAAGCACTAAATACCTCATTGAAATGGTCTGGCATAAGTCGAACTTTGTAAAGTGTGTCATATTCAATAGTACCACGTGCAGGCATTTTTAAATTATTTATGTGAAGAAATCTTAGCATCTTTAAAAAACGTTTTACAGGAAATATGCTGGCAATTCTGCTATTATAAAAGTTGAGATCCTGAGATCAATATTTTCTCTGCGGCAAACCGTTAATTCCCATAATGATCAGTATTCCAACAAAGGCGTGTTTGTAAGTCATATAACTTAGATTGCTGAAAAATAAATCAATGAAGCTCTCCGTGAAAAAGATGTAAAAGAAATCAACAGGCTTCTCAGATTGAACCTATTAAAAATAACGATAATTCCAAAAATGAAAGAGATATCAAAAATAAAAATAGCTGAACGTTTGGCCCAATTTCATCCACAGTCATAATTGATAACTGCCATTTTTGTACAGGAGGAAAAACCTTGAACAATCTCCTCCAATTCTTCCGGTTATTCGTCATCGCTGTCTTTATTTTTAAGAAATGCAGCTTCTAGAGGTCTTGGTTCATTCGGATAGTAAATTCTATCTTTTACTGAGTCATCGAAATCATAATCGTCATTGATTTTCGATTAAAATCAAATCGTTTCATCTTTCTTGGCAGCTCCGGCGTTTTACACCTGACAAACAAGGTGAAACCAATCTTGAAGATCCCCAATAATAACGACGAATATAGACATTTACTATCTGCTAGTATGCTTTCAGCGTTTCAACAATGAATATAAGGATGTCTCTGATTTGTTTATCTGCATGGTTTCAGTTATGGTGCTTCTTAAGTTGACAACCAGTAATAAAAATTTAAAAAAATCTTGACAAAATTTTTTAGGTTGAAGAAAATATCAAAACAAGATTTTTTTCTACCAAAGAACCATTGTGCGACTTTCTGTTGGCCTGTTTGTTTATGGAGTTCTTAGTGTTTAAGCGCCATAATGCACTTGGCACATTTAAAGATATAGTTGAACCTAACATAATTGTGTATTAGTACTTAAGGATGTGTCGAAAATGCGAAGAATTGATTTTGCTGATATTTATGCCATAGGCACATGTGCATGTTATAAAGTTTTCAAAGAGTATCTCAGTAACTGAAATGATAGAGTTATGTTCATTCAAAAGGTAGATTTCTAGCTTTCCTTGATTGCATCCTTAAGAAAAAAAATAGATAATTAAACCAGAATGCAGAGTAATTTGGAAAGCTTCTATCAAGACCGGTAATTTTTAGGTTATCCCATAAGTTTATGTGCATAGCGAGCTAGTTGAAGAAAACAAAAAAATCATAGGAAATAAAAATATTTATTCTTCAAAATACAATCCATTATTATTCATGACTTGTCTCCATTTTTTTGCCAAGAGCTGAATTTGGTGGCGGTACTATTCTGTTGGTTTCGAGGCAAAGAATTGTCGACATGCATTTTCTACTCCTCCGAAGTTATTTAAACTCTCAGCCTCGTAAGAAATGTGCCATCGATCGAAACTGACTATAGTCGGATGGAGCAAGATCCGGACTGTAAGCTGGGTGGGATATAACTTCAATTCCTTCTAAAGTTTGGAATTTTTCCTGGACTAAACGAGACCTGTGCGATGGCGCATTATCCTGTTTAATGGAGAATCACTGGTGGCGCTTGCTCTTCATGTGCATTCCACATTTTTCTTTTGTCTGGGTTACGTAGAAAAATCCATTTATCATTGATAGTGACAATCCTTCTCCAGAAGCAATCGTCTCTAGGATTCTGGAGTAGCCCTTTACAAACTTCAACTCGCCTTTGCTCTTGGGCATTTGATAAATCATGGGGATCCATTCGGGGATTTTTATGGACCAATTCAATCTTTTTCAAGTGTCGGCTTACAGTGGATTTTGATGACCCCATTCTTCTCGATAATTCACGAACCCTTGATTGGGGATTCCAGGATGTTTCCGTTTGTTTGTGATGGTCTACCTGTACGGTTTGCATCAGTCAGTCTGGTATTCCCCCGACGAAATTTTTGGAACCGAATCGTCGCTGTGTTTTAGTGGGCAGTGCCCCTCTTTTGATTTCATTAATTTCTTTCGCTGCTGCTTTTGCACTCCAACCCTTTTTCCAGTAATGGCGCAAAAAAGCCCTAATTGCTATTTTTTCTTCCGACACAATTACTACCACTGTACTCGTAAAACAAGTAACTTTGAGAAATGTCAAACGTCAAATAATTAATTGAAGCTTGTTTTTCAGTTGTTATCATTCATGGCCAACTTACTGTAATAATTACAATCAGACGAAGCTCTAAGAGCAGTATATTATTATGCTCATAAAGTTATGGAACAATCATTTGCGGGAATCAATCTTTTTTATTGAAAAAAATTGTAATTGAATCAGTATTTGAAATAATTTTTAAAACTGGGTGTTTGCGTGAGTTAATCAAAAATGCAAATGGCTTTCTTCAAGTATAGACATGATAATGCTTATCACCAGTTGCAGTTTCGAAGTTTGCTATCATTGCTATAACAACCGTGACGTATAGTGCTTCTCCCTGAGCTGTCATTCAAGTTTTCTTTAAACAATGAACTTGGCGTCTTACATTTTAAGTAACAAGTCTTTGAACTAAGAGAAAAAATTAAATAAATTAGAAAGACCTATCTCATAGTTAAATATTAAAATTCTCCAAGATACGGCCTTTATATACGTAGCAAATCAAAACGATTACTGCTACCAGATTGTTCGTAAGAATAGACAGTGGTCTATGTCGAACGAGACATTGATTTCCTCACGCTCATTATTGCTCTTATTTCTCAAGGTAAAAGCATCTAATTTTCAACATACTCAAAAAAATATAAACGCAGTTTGCCAAAAAAAAATCAATGAAAATCGTTTGTAAAAGAATTGTTGTATATTTATCTTATAGAAGATACTCCCCTATAAAATCTTCTTCTTGCCGTGAAAAATTGCGTTCGACTGGTTTTTGGTTGGACGTTCCAAGTATCCTTAACATGGAACATTGTTTGCGAGAGTTGATTGAGGATTAAGCAAACGATCACTGGAACACTTTTTTGTAAAACGTCGTTCCCATTCACTCTTTTCGTTTGAACAACGCAAAGCATTTTGAAGAAAAATGAGAACTAACACAGAACTTACACCGGTGTTGGTTTTTTGCGAAAAAGAATGTTTGAGTCACCGGCTAGATGGGGACTATTTGATCTTTATTTATGAACCTACCTCAGATATAAAAAGTTTATAAATTATTTCTTCTACAAAATTTAATTTACGTGAACTAAAACAATTGGTTCCGTTTCGAGGATGATTTTTGGGGAAAGGCCACTTTGATATCCAGAACTTCCTTATAGATTGAAATACATAAAATGAAATAAGAAGAAAGAATTCGCGTTTCTTGTGCTTTTCTGGAAATCAGCGCAGACCAGTTTGTTGATGTTATGTGCAAGTGTACAAAATCTCATTTCTAGAACACAAAACTTCTAGAAAGCCTTTTTTGAAGGAGATTTTATCTGTTGTTATTGTTTGCCTTGGAATACGTATTTGAAGTTGTGCCATAGACTTAAGAAACATTTTGTTTAGCCAAACCTTCTGCGTATACCTTACTCTGGAATGTCATGGTTCAACTGGTATGAGACTGATATATTTACGAAACTCAGTTTGTTGGGATTTTCAGTGATATGACAAGATTCCAAAAGCTTGCACAATGAACATTGCTACCTAGAAGCAACGGGTTTGTCTTAGGTATGAGATCTTCTAAGAATTTCTGGATTTTGCTGTGATTTATTATACTCTGAAGATTTGTTTGCTTCTATTCTGATTTCATTTTAAACACTCTGGATAAAATCGAATAACAATGTAGAGTTGATTTTAAACTTATATGTTCCGCTTAGTGTCCTCTACTTAACCATTCCATGGGTGTCGTAAGCGTTTCTGACACAACCACCGTGACTCCCAAACAGGCTAGTGCTTAGTTTACTCCTGAAGTTTTTGTCAGTGCTTTGGGGTACCATACAAGAGCTGCGTATAAATCATAAGACCTCTGATTCTCCTACATGCCCAAAAGTCTCCTGTGGTTTTATCCATTATTCTTCTTAGATCAGTTTACGATTTAGAATCCACTTTAAGACGTGGATACAGTTCTTTCATTGCAAACTATTTCCTTTTCCTGGTGAATGATACCAGAAATATTTTCGCTGGACTAATCGACAGCCCCTCTCTCACGCATCATCTTTCTTTGAAGCTAAGAGCTCTCTGCTTTTTTCTCTTTCTTTCATTTATATAAGCTATCGCAGTGCAACCTCCATCTTAAATCAGTAGCAGGTTGTTCACCACGAGACATCATAGTAGAGGAGAAAGCATACCTTTCTGCAATCTTGTCAGCCTGTACTTCCAGGATCTGGTTATTGCTCCATGCTGGTATTCTCTCAGGTTTAACCATGTATGTTTGTTTTTGTTCCCAACTAATTTCAGTTCATATTAGTTTTGTGACCAATGCGGATGTTAAACGTACAAAATTCAATGCTAGAATCAACTATAACACCTGGTTTTGTTGCTTGTAAGAAAATTACTTCTTGTACAGCGTTTTTTGCTCGAGATCTATTCTCAGATTTTGTAGTACATTGAGGATTTGGATTGTTATGGTACACTTGCTTTTGAAAACGTTACAGATGTGTCAGAATCTAATTATCCCGATTAGACTGACAGTTGCATTAATTCGAAGAGAAAATGGTTGAATTCGCTCATTGTTTATGTGACGCTCTCGTTGTTAGACAAAACGTCGAAAATTCGTTGAAGGTTTCAGCTTTCTTTTGCTACAGGTGTATCCATGGTTTCCTAGATATTCATCAAAAACAAAAACTTCGATTTTTTTTCTATATAGAAAACCTACTTGATAAAAGCTCTGCTCTTCAATTTTATGGAAATTATTAGTTAATAACATTTTTGTTTAGAAACATCGTAATATGTCATGGGAAAACAATAAGATTTTATTAAATAAGTTTTTAGTAAGTACCTTTTCGTACAATTAATTAATAATTAGTTAGTACTCTGCATGTTTCATTCAAAACTGATGATAATTCAGATTCATGGCTAACCAGATAAAAGCAGTTAAAACTAATAGCTCGAAAGAATTACTCTGCTTACTTAGCACAATAAAGCTCATTATGCAAGATTATCGATTGAATTGGTTAAATAATCTTTCATTCTATTTTAAGAACACGAAGTAATTGTAGCTTCATTTGTTTTATATCAATGTAACTCAATAAACAATAAACTTTTCAAGTTAAGTATTTTTCAAGTAATTTAAATGACGGATCGGAAAACAATTTATCGGGGAGTTTTCTAGAAGAGTCTTCACGGACGCGGAACCCTTACAAAAATACTTTGGAACTTTCAACTCATTCAAGTCGCGATACCATTGTGTGATTTAACCGTAAGGGAGAGAATTCTTATAAATGACCGGCAAGGTGCGAAACTTGACAAAAGTCCGTCTTAATTAATGTTTAATCAAATATGAATATAATTAGCTTTTGCCGGTGCGTTTGTTGGTGGAAAATCTTAGATGTTTGTAACACACACACACACAGTTTGATTGGTTTGACGTACCTTGGGGAACCGTTAAACGGCATTAGTTGGGATTCACTTGTAATTAGGTTTGCTCTATTTCAAGAATCTCCTGTATTAACTGCAAATTATATCATTGGGTTTTAAAATGTGTCACGACATCTATCATCTTAATATCAAGTTGTGGGTTATTTAAATTTAACTGCAGATGGGATTAAAGTTTTTAAAACTCAAATAGTTTTAAAGAAGCGGATAACTAGCAATTGAAAAGTTATAGATCTATTTAACCCTATTACTGACATAAAACAAAATGCCAAAAGAAGAAACGGTGTTATTCCTTTGTTTATAATCAACAATAATTGTTTTTTCTCAAATCAATCTTTTATTTTATTTTTCTTATACAGTGTGTTCAAAATCTAGGTTATCAGTGTGAACTCAAACAGTACGAGATAAAGACTAGAGAGTCGAGTCGGTTAAATTAGAAAAAGTTGTGTTAAACGCACATTAAGTTTAGTCTCAATAGAGGGTATAGTTAGACAAGAGCATGTACTCTGTTACTTTCCCACTTTCATTCCCAAATAACCAACATTGCTCGGTTTTTAGAAAAATAGTCTGGTATCGAGTACCTTTGTAAACCATGATAGATGTCTGTACAGAACGGATTTTCAAATACAGCTCAAAAATATCCAAGACTTTTAGGATCAGTCAGATTGTTTGGATCGACTCTTTTAGGTAAGGCAAGCTAAGATCTTCGAGTTGTTGTTTTGAACTGATCATACTAACGGCCAATCTGTTTGCTAGAAAGAAGTCCAAGCTAGAACTGAATTTTAGTTTACAAAGTTTAAGTATGACTACTTTTCGAGACAAACAGACTAGTTTCACCTGGATGCAACGCACATATTGGAAATTTCCAGCAGAATCTGAATACCATGTCGTTTAGCGACACTTTGAACCGTCCAATCTGGAAATACTAATCGGACCTTCCTTCTACCAATATTCCTCATGAAACTAATCAGAAACACAGTTAGGCTTCACTCCCATTTAACTTTCTAGAAGAAACTTTCTCCAGAAGAAATCTTTCCTAAAAATCTTTACACCAGCATGGATCTGTGTTTGATCATCATTAAGTTTGTCAAAAGATCTAATCATGGATATATTATGTAGGTTGGGTTTTGCCTTCCATTATCCTTCCAGAGGAAGCCACGCTTATAGTCTAATTCAGCTTCACTTTTTGCTAACTATCTTGAGGATACTCATGCGCGATCACGAAACGAATTCATGTTTTAAAGTATAACACAAACGAGATTGGGCTTTACTGTCCATTCAACTTCTCAAAAAAGACTATGTGCAAGTATGGATAGGTCTTGGTTCTCGAGAAAAACTAGACACTATCATGGTATCGAGTTTGACCTTCCATTACTTTCTAGCAAGAACCCCACCGACAGACTGATCGAGTTTCACTCTCTGTTCACTTTTTTGAAGAAACCAAAAACAAACATGAAAGGAATCTCACTCTCCATAAAACTTCTTAAGACAAAAAAACAGGGATCACGTCTAGCTCTCTATTAAATTTTGTCTTGGATTAAGAAGTATGCACGAATTAATTAAATCATTAATCTTCTCAAGAAATCTGTGTACAAAAAAGAGTCAGACTTGAACTAATCTTTTTAAGAAAAAACTAGATATCATCATTGGTTCAAGCTTGACCTTCTAAAGAGAACCACACCGAAAGGCTAATCGGGTTTTGCTTTCTGTTTACTTTTTGAAAAACCATGCACGAACACTAAACGGGCTTTGCTCTCCATAAGCTTTTCAAGATACATGAACAGACAAGAGTTGACTCTCTATTCATCTTCTTGAGAAAACTATGCATAAACACAGGCAGGCCTATTACGTATTAACTTTTTCAAAACTTCGCTTCGCTGTAGTACATGAACATTTTCGAGAAAACTTCACACGAATAATAAGGGTCAGGCTTTGCACTAAATTAACCTTCCCGAGAAAAGTATGTAGTATATATCGTCATGGTGTTGAACTTGAATCTTTGTTAGTCTTGTAGAGAAAACCAAGACCTAGGCTATCGGGCCTTGTCCTCTTTTAGCCTTTTAACGAACGCAAAACGAGTGTCACTTTCCAAGTGAGGTATACGTGAAAAAGGGTCGGAATTCGCTGCCATTCACCACCATGCGTGATACCAGTGGAGCTTTTCTCCCTACTGACTTTTTCAGAAGAGCTCCATACTGAAATTAATAGAGTTTTAACCTCCATGAACCTTTTCAAGGAAATTATATTCAGACATAGATCAGGCTTTGTCCTCCACTTAACTTTCCATTCTTTTCCATAAATTTTCTAAAGAAAATGTACAGCTGGAAGGATATGATTTTTGCTTGTTTTTTGTTGGCGTTTTACATTTCTTTGGCTGTCGGGAGTTTTCTTTCATAAATAAGAATTTGGTTGCTGCAACCCAATCCGCTTCTAAAGTGTAGATAGAGTATCGAAATCGTCCCCCATAATAAGTATAGTAACTAATCTTGTAGTTACTGTATTAACACAAAGGTATCAAGGTACTCTGCAGCAGAAATCTTTAGTTTTTCTCAATAAGTTTGAAAGTAATCACAACGCAGGAAAACCTCAGATTGAATGACTTAATGTTACCATTAGTAGTAGCTTTAATAAATAAAGTTCTACAGTTTTTGAAAATCGGAAATTTGCGTTTTATCTGGAGTTATTTTAAAAACTTATGAAAGCAGGCCAAATTTCCTTTTAGACTATTGATGAACCTTAAAATGGGAATGCAACTTTGGCTCAATTTATTCAACCTTGTATATCTATAGTGTCAGAATTTCTAATAATGGGCTTTGAATATGAATAACCCTGTATATATCAAGGTTTGTCTAAACTTTGCTTTTTAGGGATTAAAAGAGCTCAGTTACTGAATTGTTTTTTAGTAAGAAAACAAGAAATTTAAAATTAGTGTGACCCATTGGATTTTACAAACCTTTTTTATTGCCAAATTCAAGAATTTAATATTCACTAATATAATATAAAACTACTTACGTGAATGAAGCTTTTCGTTTTCTATTCGTAACATTATAAGTACTATCCACGTGTTGCACGTCCATCATGCTATTTGAATTTGAAGAACACTGAGTTAGTGTCTGATATGAAATTGTGGACGAACAAGGGCCTCTGCAACAAAAACACACTTTTTAAGTTTAAATTAAGGAGTTTAAAAACAAAAACGCCACAATTAAACAATAAAACAAAACGAATCAAACTCACTCGATCACATTTGACGGTTCATAGTAATGATTTTGATATTGCGGAGTCATTAATTCATGAATATTCGTCGATTTCGGTTCTTCGAGCGTTAAAAATTCTCCACCGTCCGGCACTTGTAAAAGACGCGAATACGGTACTTCTTGTACCGAAAAATTGCGCGCTACCATTTTTCAAAACAAGCACAAGAGATAACTGTCTTGCAAGTATAGAATACTTTTCCGCTTCAATTAGAATGTGAATGTAACCTTAAGATTTTAAAACAACCACACACAATTAAATTAACTAACTATAAACGACCTTCCGTGATTTCTTGTAGACTGGTTTTATTTATAAATATGTTTGAAGAATGCTTATTACTACAGGTGACATTGGCGAGTAATTTAACTTCTTTCCGCCAAGGTGTATATATTAACAACCTCTCGAACAGGAGGCGGCGCGTTTCATTTAAAATAACGCGCATGTACCCTAATCATACAAACCTTATTACTACATGAATAAAAGTTTGTAACATCAACATCATAGCATGCGTTTGTTAACAAATCTTTATTGGAACAAATGCAGATCAATTCTATAAGACAATTGAGATGTTACGTAAAAGAATATTGTTCTTAATTCCTCAAGATAAAAAAGGTACTTTCCAGGTTGTATTTTCTGAAGGAGATCTGACACTTGAAGGATCCTACATCAAAAGATTTAATTATTAACGAGTATATCCCGAAATCCCAAATAATGATTACAATAAAAAACATTACACTATCAACATAAAATTATAATAATAGAAGTCTTCTAACATTACGTTTAGAGTTTAGCAAAACTAAATTGGAAAAATCTAAATCAATTGCTTTGCTGCTATTGCAAACAATCCGTTCAACTGGGGAGAATTTGTCACTGCAGTTAGAGCTATGAAATCCAGTAAACTAATAGAGAACAATAGATACTTCTATTGTATAAAATATTCTTAGTGAAAACATGACAACGTTCAGTTTGCAGATCTTTTAAATCAAGTATGAAACAAATTTGATTTGCACAAAAGTCTACTTGTAATGTACCAAATTTGCTTCGTACATGGAAAAAAGATTTAATATGAACTTGCTCTATGTCCAATTGTGTGTAATATCTTGACAACTAGACACAAAAGACATGTTTTAAGACCGATCCAACTACGGAGATGCAAAGACATCTCAAAGCAAAAATACTATTAAAATCTCTTGTGTATACCTATACATTACAAAGCCCAAAGTTATAGGACATTTATTAATTATGAAGTCACAATTCAAGCCTAGCACATATTTCCCAAAAGCTCATTACGAGGGTGGTCTAAAAAGTTTCCGACCTAACAAAGATACAAGACATTTTTTCTGAAATTTTTTTTTATTTTTCAACATAGTCTCTTTGTAACTCTACACACTTCTCCCAGCGATGCTCCCATCTCTGTAACCTGTCCAAATAGTACTCGGCATTTTTCTCTGCAAAATAATTGTTCACGAAGGTGATTGCCTCTTCATTTGACGAAAATCTTTGTCCTCCGAGCGCAGTTTTTAGATGAGGGAACAAAAAGAAGTCGCTTGGGGCTAGATCTGGTGAGTAAGGCGGATGGTCAAGCAGTTCAAACCGTAATTCGTGGATTTTTGCCATGGCAACCGCTGAGGTGTCTTGGTGAAACAGGATTTTCTTTTTCTGCAAATGTGGCCGTTTTTTCGCAAGTTCTGCCTTCAGCTTGTCAAGTAATGATGCATAGTATGCTCCTGTAATGGTTTTTCCTTTTTGAAGATAATCGATTAAAATAACTCCATGACTATCCCAAAAAACAGTCGCCATCACTTTCCCAGCCGAAAAAACAGTTTTTGCTTTTTTTGGAGCCGGTTCCCCCTTTGCAGTCCACTGTTTGGACTGTATTTTTGTTTCGGGCGTATAATGGTGTATCCAAGTTTCATCTACAGTAATTAATCGGCGCCAAAACTCGGATTTATTTCGCCTAAACTGCGCCAAAAGAGCGTTGGAAATATTCATTCGAACACGTTTTTGGTCTAACGTGAGCAAACGCGGCACCCAACGCGCGGACAGCTTTCTCATGCCTAAATGTTGATTTAATATGTGACAAACACGTTCTTTTGACATGTTCATAACCTCTGCTATCTCTCTCACTTTAATTCGGCGGTCGTCTAGCACCATTTGGTGAACTTTGGCGATGTTTTCGTCGGTAGTTGCAGTTTTTGGACGTCCCGAACGTTCATCGTCTCCCAAGCTCTTACGGCCACGTTTAAATGCAGCAGCCCAAAATTTCACTGTGGTAAATGATGGTGCAGAGTCCCCACACACAGAATCCAACTCATCTTTTATTTGCGAAGGCGTATTGCCTTTCAAAAACAAATATTTAATGACAGCTCGATACTCGATTTTGTCCATTTTCACAAAAAAACTCACATCAACTCACTCAAACGACTGTTACATAAAAACTGCGCGTCCAGAATGGCTGAAACTTTGGTGAGTAACTCTCAACAGATGAACAACAAAATTCAGTAGCTTTTATTTACGAGTGCTGCCATCTTCACGTTGAGGTCGGAAACTTTTCAGACCACCCTCGTACTTACGTTAAAAATATTAAGACGATGGTTTTTGGAACATTATATAACAAACTTCGAGAATACTGCACTAATCTTTAGTATAATTAGTAATTTAAAATATTGAATAAGAGTAGCCCCAGATGCCTCCTCTGCGGTACACCAGATGTCATTTTTATTCTGTTGAACCTTTAGTTTTCACAAATCGCCCTCTGTCTCGAAGAAGCTCTAGTAACAGTTTCTTAAGCCAATAATTCTAAAACATCGTCAGATATCTTTTTCCACTATCCATCTTTAACTCCATGGTTTTTGTTGTGTCAGCAACATCAATATGATAAATATCTGAATTTGTATGGCTTAACAGAGTTTAACATGCCAGTCGTGACACAAAAATACTATTTAGAAAACCAAGTTCAAACTCTGCAATGTCTAAAATAATGTTTTTTAAGAAGAGTTCTCAAATGTTGAGAAACATCGACGAGCCGCCACTCTTGTCCATCCTTTGTGAAATGAGATTGGTTTATAGTTTCAATCGAGAGGTGAAACAGTGTTACTAATACCGTGTCGTACAAAGAACCGTACCTATTGCAGCCTTGGTAAATATTATCAAGCGTCTTATCACCCTTGTCTAAGATAACCAAAGAGGTCGTTCTTCACTGGCTACAAATCGAAGTGGATAACACCTTCTCAACCATTCAAAACAATCAATTTAGCTTTGTGTAGATCATTATAAACGGTACCAACTCACAGAAGACTGCAATAATAAATCTTATACTGGCGCTGGACCTACTTACAGGATGATGGAAGTTGATCCGTGTAACCACAGTGAACATTACCAAAAGAGTACACGGTAGATACTACGCTTACTTATTGTAGAACAGAGAGTGAGCTTAATTAAAAGCTTTTTAACAATTTCCTGCATAACTTTTAATAGTTTATTTCAAAATTTGTAAAATTCTCATAAATTCTTTGCCACTTTAGGCTCTGCTTAACAACCCGAAACCTGTTCTCTCAAAGTGGCATGGGCTTAAAAAGTTCCATGATAAGGCTTATTGGTCTACTTACATAAAAGATTTAGACGCTGCAAAAGAGCCAGCTGACAGAAGTTCTGTAATGATCTAAACACCGTGTCAATCTTCTATGCTGATAAAAATCTTGAGCTGCAAAACTAGACAGATGATAGAGTTGATACGTCAAGTCTGAGAGATTTTGAACAACAACCAGATAGAAACCGTCTATTTATAAAATTTATTTCTGGGAGCAATAAAGTATTTTGTGTTACCTTAGTTACATACACTTAAGTTGCATTATAAGTGACAGTTTCTTGGTAAAGTATACGGATGCCTCATACGCCGCGCCACCAGCGGATAATTTGACATCGGCTAAAATGGCGACGTGTGTTACCGACTGCTAAATATACTGTAATTCTGGTGTTCTTATCTACGTTAGCGTACGAGGCAACCGTATACTCTAAGGATTGTGAACGGTACCATTTATGTGCCTTCAACATTGGAGTCTTTACAAGTTTCCGCCGTAGCATATCGAATTATAAGTAAAGAACAAGCCAAGCGAAATAAACTGCTCAACAATTGAAGTGGCCCACCAAAAAAAGATCATGTTTTCGTGTTTATTAGAAACAAAAAGGCATCAACGGTTGTTGACATGTCGTTTATTCGTTTATAAATAATTCTTTTATTTTGATGTAAAATTTGTTTTGTAGAATCATAAAAATTTCAGAATTGAATAATTTGAAAAGTAATTTAGTTCCGAAGTGCATATTAGGTAAGTAATTTATAGAATTTTCAAAAATCCGTTTGTCTAATTTTTTCGATTTTTTCTACAGAATATCAAATATTTTGATAACTAAATACTACCAGTATGCCCTCTAATCGGTTAAGCGAAGATACTGTAAATCTAGCCTGTCGTTTAGTACAGCAAGGTAATTCTCAAAGAGAAGTTGGTCGATTACTAAATGTATCACATAGGGTTGTTGGTAGGGCTTTAAAACGACTGCGTGAAAACGGAAATGTAACATTTTGACATGGTGGAGGCCGGCCAAAGATTACTACTCCAGCACAAGATCATTATATACGCTTAAATGCACGAAGAAACCCTACCAGTAATGCAACCCAAATTAATAATACATTACGAGCCGCCACTGGACTATTGATTTCTAGTCAAACTGTTAGAAGAAGACTCTATGAATACAATTTAAAGGCAAGACGAAGAGCAATTTGCCCTCTTTTAAACCGACAGCATCCTGCAGCTCGTATGCAGTGGGCTAGGAATCACTTAAACTGGGGAGACGAAGAATGGGGCAAATGCCTTTCTTCTGATGAATCGAGATTTACATTAAATCGTACAGATGGGCGAATCTTGGTGTGGAGAAGACCGAATGAACGGTATAATGAGAATCTGATTAGTCCAGTCAACGAAGGGGTTATAGAGGACATGGAAAGAGGGAGAATTTTTCTCTTGAGGAATGTGTTGGGGGTAGTTAGGAGGCAAAGATACTAAAAGTCCCTGCCCCTAACCCTGCCGCTTCAGGGAGGAAGGGGCGTGGAAAAGTCCCTCTTTTCGGTTCTTGCTTATAACTCCGAAACGGTGCGTGGTACGGTAAGAAGTATTTCCTACAAAATACAAGATAATTAAATTTCCTACAAGACTGTTTATATTCATTTTCTTTCTATGTGTTATATTTTCTGAGATATTCGCCAGCGAAGATCGATAATTTTCGAAAAACTTTTTTTTGCCTTACATTTTTCGTCAAACTTGTTCTTCTAACTCCTCAGCCTTATGTTTTACAGAAAAGCTGTCAGACAGGAAGTTGTAGAGCATTAGGTCCCCTTTAGAAATATGTAATAGTTACCAATTTATTTTCTACAGGTCAGAGGTTAGAGCAATTTGAAGTTTTTTGATACATTTCGTGATTTCTCAAGAAAAGTCAATGAATGCCCAAAAGGGGGTTGCTTCTCTTGAGGAATATGTTGTGGGCAGTAAGGAGGCAAAGATACTAACAGTCCCCGTCCCTAGCCCTGCCGCTTTAGGGGGGGTGGTGGAAAGGTCTATTTTGTGGGTTTTTCGCTTATAACTCGAAAATGGTGCGTCGTACGGTGAAAAGTATTCCTTACGGAATACAAGATAATTAAATTTCCTACAAGAATGTCTATATTTATTTTCTTTCTATGTATTATAGTCTTCGAGATATTCGCCAGAGCAAATCTGTAATTTTTGAAGAACTTTTTTTGCCTCGCATGTTTCGTCGAAGTTGTCCTTCTAACTCCTCAGCCTTATGTTTTCGGAAAAGTCGTCAGACAGAGAGTTGTAGAGCATTACATTTCCTTTAGAAATATGTATATTTACTAATTTATTTTCGACAGGTCAGAAGTTACAGCAATTTGAAATTTTCAGATAAATTTCGTGATTTCTTAAGAAAGGTATACTTTGGTTATTATCGTCATTTATGTATTAAGAAACTGGAATTTAAGAAAAATCTTACCTATCCTTGGTAGATTCCAGTTTCTTAATACATAAATAACAATAATAACGAAAGTATAGTTTTCTTGAGAAATCACGAAATTTATCCGAAAATTTCAAATTGCTGTAACTTCTGACCTGTCGAAAATAAATTAGTAAATATACATATTTCTAAAAAAAATGTAATGCTCTACAACTTCCTGTCTGATGATTTTTTTGAAAACATTAGACTGAGGAGTTAGAAGGACAACTTTGACGAAAAATGTGAGGAAGAAAAGTATTTCAAAAATTATCGATTACGTTGGCGAATATCTCGGAAACTAACACATCTTATCTTTGCCTCCTTACTACCCACAACATATTCCTTAAGAGAAGAATTCCTCTACAACCCCCTTTTGGGCATTCATTGATTTTTCTTGAGAAATCAGGAGATGTATCCAAAAACTTCAAATTGCCGCAACCTCTGACTTGCAGAAGATAAATTAGTAACTATTAGATATTTCTAAAGAAATTTGAATGCTCTACAACTTTATATCTCACGACTTTTCTGTAAAACATAAGGCTGAGGAGTTAGAAGGACAACTTTGACGAAAAATGTGAGGCAAAAAAAAGTTTTTCAAAAATTATCGATCTTCGCTGGCAAATATCTCGGAAACTATAACACATAGAAAGAAAATAAATATAGAAAGTCTTGTAGGAAATTTAATTATCTTTTATTTTGTAGGGGATACTTCTTACCGAACGACGCATTGTTTCGGAGTTATAAGCAAGAAACCGAAAAGAAGCCCCTGAAGCGGCAGGGTTAGGGGCGGGGACTTTTAGTATCTTTGCCTCCTAACTACCCCCAACACATTCCTCAAGAGAAATATTCTCCCCCTTTCCATATCCTCTACAATCCGCTTTTGGGCATTCATTGACTGGACTAGATGGTTTCAAAGGTGGCTTTTGGTGGAGGAGGTATTACGGTTTGAGGTAGTATCATTTCAAATGGGTGTACAAAACTAGTTGTGTTAGAAGGTGATACCATGAACGCTGCACGATATAGAGAAAGATGCCTACTTCCTATCGTAGTACCATTCGCCCAAAATTTTGGCGACGATTTTATCTTTGTTGATGACAATGCACCACCACATCGAGCCGAACTAATTAACAATTTCTTACAAGAAAATCAGATTACAAGAATGGCATGGCCTGCTCAGTCACCTGATTGTAATCCTATAGAGCACGTTTGGGACAAACTTCAACGTCAGTATGCTTCACAAACCATTCAGGAACTGAATAATGCAGTAAGCGAGGAATGGGAAGCTCTACCGCAAGAATTTCTCAACAATTTAATAAGCAGTATGCCCAGAAGATGTCGGGAAGTACACCGTAAAAGGGGAGGCCCAACTAAATATTACATTATAATTTTCTGTCTTATTTGTTTAAAGTGGATTTGTTGTTTTATTGTGTTATTTTTTGAATATCTGTTTTGTTCTTTCTGTTGTTTACTAGGGTTTTCATTTGGGTTTTGTACATAAATAAAAATCTAACCAAATATACAAAATTAATGTAGAATTATAATATAAAAACAATATCAAAGTTACCCAAGGTCATTTTTCATATCTACCTGTGGCTTCGTCTCTTTTTTTTTGGTGAGCCACTTCAATTGTTGAGCAGTTTATTTCCAAGCCTGTTTCAAAAAGGCCTTGACATTTTTTTCGTTTGATCAAAAGGGATATAAATAGCTAACCTGGCAATGGGGCACATTTTGAAAATCTGTAAGTTAACTAGAGTG
>VTPC01001245.1:0-51411 GCA_011009095.1 Ignelater luminosus
ATGCCATGATGTGATTCATTTAAATAATTTTGAGTTAAAGTTAAAAATTCTCAGTTTTGATTGCCGTTTATGTAAACCAAAATATTTTTTCTGTGATTTTAGCATTGAATATTTTTGAAAAATGGACTGAAATCTCATTTGGTTTTGAAGTTTCTAAAATTACTATATTTCAACAGAAACGGTTCTGCTATTAGTTAAGCTTCTACATGACTTTTTTCTAATGTGGATTTTAATTATTCCCATCTAAATCACTTGCTTTAATGTCTGACTCATTTCTTTTGTTTTTATTAAACGTCCACTACATCGGAACACAAATTAGTACTGTTGACAGATTAAATTTCTTTCTATTTGTTTAAGTTAGTTATATCGACAAGTACAAAACTAACAAGAGACTCGGTCGATATTCGGCTTGCAATTTAGTACAATTTTAGCACCGCTAAGACTTTTAATTAGTTTTCGAGACAATTTCGAGTAGATTTAGGTAGATTTTAATATAATACAAGGCGAAGTAATATTGTAAAGTCTTAATAAAACAATATGTCTAAAATGACTACTAGTAGAAAAGCACGAATTCAATCAGTTTATGTAGTCGATTGGGATATTGCGCTCGAGACGAAACACTCATCAGTCATCAATCATTAATATTGAATACTTATGAAATCGCTTCAATTTATAAATAAAATCGAAAAAAACCTTTTTAGAATGTTATTTAGTGTTTTATAGGGAAAAAACAAAAAACAAATCGGCATTGCTTAAGGCCATTGAGTTTCTCTTTAAACTACGATAGGTAAGCAAAAGAGTGTGAATCTGATAAAAGTAAAAGACAAGGCAGAACATAAAACTTAGAATCTGGGGGCCGTTACAAGTCCCTCCTGGGACTTCTTCAGCCTATCATAGATGTCGTGGATTTGTTGGAGTGCGACGTAAAATGAGTTCTTCGTTTGCTTTCATTGGCACTGGACCAACCGTTGAAAGTCGGAATGATGGTTTTTGGCGTGGTGGAACTTTGTTGCAACGTCGCGAGGAGGACCGTTGGCAGCATGGAGTTAGTGGCGGCGTACGGTATTATCGCCGATGTTAATGCTGAGGTGAGCTGGGCGGCATTTGGCGGTTAGCGGTTAGTGGTTGTACCTGAAGTGATGGGTGGTGCCCGGTTGAGATGATGAAAAAGGGCTTCTGAGGGCGTCGGATATGGCCGGAGACTTCTGATGTTGAATGGTGCGTCGGCAGATGATGTTATAAGACCGCTGCGAGATGTTGGAACGGCCCTGGATAACGTCTATGCGAGTTTATTGTGATAGGTGTCAATGACGTCTATGTAACGGAAATTTGTAGTAGTTAATTGGGTGCCCACTTGCCGTAGCGATGATGTTGTGCTGAACTGGAGTGGAGAAGGCCGGTGTTGGGCCTGCGACAGGGGCGATGGATATGATTAGATGTCCATCGGCTGTCGCAGGTGATGTTGAAGTTGATTCTGGTGGTTTTGTTGGAGAAGAAGTGTACAGCGTTTGCAGAAGGAGAACTCGCGAAAAACTTGGTGGTGAGTTCGGTAGCGGCCGCTGAGCGTAAACGGTGACAGTGGTGATTGGGACTTCGGGGCCGTAAACGGAGTACGGACACCTGAGAGAGCACGAAAATAAAAAATCCGCACCAATAGTCGCGCCTCTCTCCCTAGGCAACAACGTACGCGTATGGAAAGGGACTCCGGCTGGAAGGCCGGCGCCACTACTGGGCCTTCGTCACCCAGAACGAAGGTTACCAGTAGCATCTTCAACAGGACGCGCCACTCAGCGTGAAATCTCCGAAGGGCCCGACGCGCCAGTGCATAAGCACTTGGAAAGGACTGGGAGGGACCACTGTCGACGTCTGCACACTACGCGGAACTGAATCTTACTCTAGGCGTTTTCCAAAAATTCAATTTTAAGTGTTCTTAGGTATGTTCTACTAAAAGCTAGAGCGAGGATCTATTTATTGTATAATATTGTAGCAGGTTAGCCTGCAGCTTACTTTTAGGAATTTCCATTGCCGAACTTATTAAATGAACTCAAACAGTCGTTCTCGAGAACACTGCATTTTCGAAATTGGTCTCCACTCAGCCTGAAACCAGCGTCTATGCGCTGATGAGAGCATTGCAATTCAATTATAATGGAGGTAAACATTTTTCGTTTTTATGGTTTCCTGTCTAACTAAAATGAAAGAAAAGAGGTTGAATGTTAGAACAGCAGACACAAACAAGAGCTGAAACCAGGTAGTCAACCTTAGTCAACTCAACAATGCACATATCGGATAATCAGCTTCCTAATGAGAATGCTTACGATTGTTTAGGGTATCACTCACAACTTGTCATGAAAACGGAAAACGTTTGTCCGCATTATACGTAGCCGTCTCTCTACGATACCTTTTTCACCATCATAAACAGAATTCTAGGTAATAAAATTAAGAAACTGAAGCAGATAGAAGATCTCGTCATGATTCTTTTCTAATCGAAAACATATCGTAGGTTTCCAAAAGACCAAACGCCATCTGCTCAATTTTCTGTTAAAATGAAGCTTAAAATGTCACATTGAATGGGAAGTAGAGAGAAAGTAGTCTTAATTGACAATTTAAAATTTTCATACCAAAGCTAAAACCAGACTTACACGTGCATTCTACAACACCGTTTCCCGTATGTTAATGGTTGATACTAAGATCAATTGTTTTCAAGGCGGTACGTGTGCTGTTTAAAAACAAAAGAATTTAGTTCCGCGAGGTGCCCGATCGGTTCAGACGTCGCGTCGGTACCGGCTCCGTATTCTAAGACACCGGCCACCCATTCTCTTCCTCGTTGTATCCTTACCGCCCTACATTGGAACGTAGGTCCAGGTGCAGTGCTGATAATCCGGAAATACCCTACGTCTGTGGGTGCGTAGGCTGCCTTAGAAGCAGTGTTGCCAACAATGACGGTTTTCCGCCAAATGGGCGTTTTGCGGGATACTCATGGCGCGCAAAAGTTCTTGTTGGCGCTTGGCGCATTTCTTGGCGCCTAAAAATTGTTTAAGTTTAAATCTGTTTTGACTTTAAAATATAATAACTAAATCTTAATATATGTGCAATTTGAACCGGTATTCGACGGTGCTGCCCTCTAGTAAACGAACTGAGAATATACGTGATGTTGTTTAAATAAAAATTTTACCGCGATTTAAATTGGCGCTTAATATGGCGCTTTTTTCATCTCAGATGACGCTATTTGGCGCTTTGATGGAACGGAACTGGCGCTTTTATAAGATAAAATATTGGCAACACTGCAGTTAGAAGAGAGGCGTAGCGTTAGTAAATCCTTGCCACATCTACCGTATGTTCCTACCAGCCGCTAGCGAACTCCACCACCTCTGCATGATTCGATATACATTATACATTTGGCAAGAATACTTACAATGCAACACGTGGGCATCTTTCAATATACATCTGGGTTTCAATCACATGGAACGTCTGGCCAACAACCGACAATTACAATTCAATTCCAATCATCACACAATGCCATTATAAAATAAATTCCATCAACTGAACACTGGCGCGCCCACAGCGTACCACTGCTGCATACTGCCACCATCCTCAATCTCCACGGCCTGCCGGCCGCTATGTAAGCGAACATGAGGAATGGTATTTACTTCGCAAATCTAATAATTCCACTCAACTTTGAGACCCCAGAAAGGGAGAAATCACTGTGACATCAACAAAAGAATTATTGTTGACATTTTTTTTGTTTTATTTTTATTTTAGGATTTCTATTTGATTGACTTTTTTGTTCTGTTTATTTTGTTGGATTTCTGATTATTGTTTTTATTGATTCTCCTAAACTTTCTGATTTTTAAGGAAAGTGCTGCTGCTGAATTGTAATGTAGAAGATCTGACTCATGACTGAGCTCATTGGATATTCTAGTTGAGAATCCTGCTAAATGAGTTTGGTGAACTCAACTGAACTCACTAACTCACTGAAGTTTAGCAGCTAATTTCCTTTTTAATCATCAGATAATGAAAATTTTTTGAAGGTGAAATGGCTGAGTGTCACAAGTGCAAGAAGACACAACAAACCGTCAGCTGAAATGATGACTTGTAGATGGTATCGTTCGGTTGCAGTGACCTGGACCTCGGGGCTCAGACTAAGTTTAATTAAATCTTGGTATTCGAACTCTCAGAACTAGCTCGAATGGTGGTGATGAATGATGGATGAATAGATGATGGATATGGACCGCCTGCCAAAGTTTACGGATGTCCCTGGTGATGGTGATCAGTGTTAGTAAGAAGCATGAGTAGAAATTTTCGTCATATAATGGATTAGTGGAAATGGACTTCGTAATATCATCAAAGTGATGAGTGGAGTACCAAAGGACATCCAGCTAGTGCGATGCTGCAGTAACATAGTAGGACTAGAACTTTTTTTACTTTTAGAGAGCGTTGTCGGACGACCAAGCTAATAATACCAGCAGATGCTATGAGACATTAAAGTGTCTGAGGATCTTGTGTGAGAGATTAATTTGATATGGTCTGTACGCAGAGTTAATACGAAAGTGGAACATCTAACCACCGAAAACGGCTCATTATTTCACTTACAACCTAACCAATCTGTTACACAAATTGCTTTCTTTGATTCTAGGTCGTTTTCATGGTTTCTGCCATTTCTTCTGTATTATTAGCGATAAAGGTATCTGGCTTTTAAATTCATTATCAAATCATGACATGATTTGATTGAAGTTAACTTTAGCTAGCGTCCAAGGAGTCCAAAAAGGTCCTGATTGGTCAGCACATATCGAAATTTTTCTCTATCTTTCTTACAAAAATAACACAGTACCAAAATAGGGTCATGGAGAAATCAGTACTAGGCCAAAATAACTGCCTTTCTGCTGGAGTTTGGCCGCCCATGTTGAGGGTTTGTAGAACCGACTGGAGTTCTATCTTCAAGTGTCCATGTCGAGAGGATCCGAGACCGGAACGTTTCTTTTGGGACCGAACTAATAAAGTCAAAGTTAAAGCCACCATAACGACGGCCAGAGGAATCATCAAGCGGATTACAACACCCTTAACACCACCACCATTTGTTAACATTCGTTTTTGCCGCATCCAACATCAACAAGACACTCCCAACACCAATGGAAGTAATTCTCCTTTGCATTCTCCGCAAAACTAACCAATGATTCTAATGAATGAATCTTCATTAGGCTGAGAAGGGGGAAAGCTTGTAATGTTATTTTAAAATTCGCACTAAATCCGCCCCTGTCTTTCAATTTCGTTCAGATATTTGTTTTTCTGACGCGTAATATTTAAATTATTTCATTCTATGAACGGATGTTTGTTAAAATTTTATTTTAAAGAATTGATAACTTTGTGGTCTCGACTTCTGGGCTCCAGCAGACGTGCCTTTTGTTATTTTTCCAATATCAAGATCCAGACGTAAATAAAAGGTTTCTGGAGTCTTAGTCGCGAATGCTGGAGTCACACGGTCTTTGTTAAGTCAGGTTCAGGCTGAAAATCTAAGGAGTGGAATTTTTCATGGCCTCATAAGAATACTAGCATTTTGACCTGTTAGGTCGTGGTACTTTGTGATTTTCTAGGAGAGTAGAAATTTGGACATTGTGGAACGCAGGTGTTCACGGCGCCCTCGCGGGTCCAAGCGGACCCGGTGCTTCTCGCGTTTTGTTTCGATCTTTAAGTGTGGCGCACGGTTAATTTCGACATTTTAGTGGCTGTGAATTTGCTTTGGTTTTCTATTTGGTTTATGGGCATTAATTTGCATTTTGGGTTAATCCTCGAGGGAGGCCTCTTTGAGGATTAAAATATTGACGCGTCATTGTGCGGACGAACGTAAAAGTTCATATGCTGAGAGGTGTTACCTGTATTTTTACTAGTATGTGGAGATGAAGGACAAGCTCATCGTCCCTGTCTTCATTAGAAGGATCGTGTAAAGAAGTAACCGTGTCGAGCTAGTTATTTGGAAATTATTTAGTTCCACTTTCTTCTTGAGTTTTGGTTTAGTCATTACGAAAATCTCCGTTATGTACCTGGTGTTCTTTGACTCCGCTATCTTCGTCATATTCCCTGGCTGATGGAATCAATATCCCATCTTCAGTGTCCATCGAGAGATCTGGTATTCTCTTCGTTATTGAGAAAATTAAAGTTTTGTGTTTGCGGAAGTTAAGTGTTTAAAAATTTATTGTGGTTGAAACCATGCCTTCTCGTAATTAAATTTAGTGTAAATTTAATTCTTTTGTATTTGGAAAAGTTGCTGGAAACTCAAAGGACCTCCAGATTTAGAGTAAGGAATAATTGTTTATGTTACATATATTTGTTTGTATTTTTATGTTGTTTTGTTCAAATGCTTTGAGTATTTAACGTTAATGTTTGGTTTATTTTAATGTTAGAAAAGTATCTTTATAGTGTATTCTTTCCGGAAAAATCTAGGGAAACAATAGGTAGTTTAAATTCTATAGTAATCTTTTGAACGTTTTCTTTTTGTTTGAAGTAATACAAGTTCATATGTTCTAAATTTATTAATAGTTTTAAATCATGTTCAATTTTGTTTGTTTAGAGGGGTTTAATACAATAAGTATTTTGCGATTTAATGATTTCTAAACGCATTTATTTGACGGGTCCTTCAGACCCAATTTTTATGTAGTAATTGTCATTCTTTTATTTGATGTTTGTAAAGTAATAATTTCTTCAATCAACCATATCATTTTGAATCTTTTTGTGAATGTTTATTTTACTCGATTTCAAAGCATAATAATAAATTCATGTAGTTTAACTTTTGTGTTCTTATTTCTAGGAGTTTGTTTTTGTTTTATAAGCTTATTTAGGAGCCGTGATGATGGACCTTGGCTTCTAGCAACCCGCATAATATTTGATTTTGTGAATAAAGCTTTGTTTATAGTTTTGGGAAACGAGAGAGAGGCTGGAGATTTATTAAGTTTATTTTATTTTAAGTTGCGGAACCAACAAAGGTTCCTTGGTAAGTAAAAGAGAATACGATTTAGTCTTCGGACACGATTTTGAAGTGTTTATCTACAGGGTGGTATTTTGGGTGGACCCTATATACAGCGTGTTCGTCGGTGTGGGGAGAGGTCGACGAATTACATCGTTTTGTGTGGCACTGTCTCCTGGCGCCCTTTTGGTATCTCTTTTAGGCTTTTCAGCTAAAAGCTAAGTTTTAGGCTCAGGTAAGATCATCAAAGCCTGGGTTATTTACTATTTTGGAACCTACTCCCGTCTTCGACATGAGCTATGGGCTTGAACATCTACCGATATCTGGCTTATACGGGACTTGTGCATACTTTTGGGCATTTTCCCGTTACAAGTTCTACAATAAACATCGACTACGGATTTAGACAAAACAATGGATTTCCAACTGGTTATCTAGATACCCCTTGGATAGGAAAACTTTATTCAAGATCGTTTTTACGAGGAAAAACGAGAATTTTATTTCATCTTGCACTTGCTGAATCGTTTTTTTACCTCACCATGTGGAAATCTATTTTGCTTTTCGGTTTGGCGATTTTTGGCTGTTGTAGTATTAATTATTTTGGTTTGTCAACCTTTCCCGAACTGGTTTTTCGATCACCTTTTGACTTTGATTTGATACCATACTAGAATTGATACAAAACTGACAGCAAGTAGCAAACCAATTTTTTCTTTGACTAATAGTTTTGAATCTCCTTCCTAGAAGATCTTTTTTCCGCTTTTTTCTACTTTTACTTATACAACCTTTTCATTTCATTGCAGACAAAACAGAAAGGTTAACGACTAAAAAAAAAGTTAACTGTTAAGATTATAATCGCGATACACTCTATATATGTATGTGCTTTATACAAATACGAACATTTCGCAAATGCAGGGGCAGCCATTAATGTATAATCCATTTAGCCGGTGTATTTCACTTTAAAAATAAAACTCAACTCTATGTAAACAATATTCGTTTGCTTTTCATTACCATTATATCCTCCTATCCTCATTACCATGAGAGCATTAGTTACAAACTAAAAAGGTTTCTTCTGATCAAATTACATCGACGACGTACTATTATAGCAAAATACACATATATGTTTGCCATTGAATTACACCAATTTAACGATGAAGCACTAACAAGATTTACTCGCTACTACTGTTGCAACTGCTAACTTTTCAGTGTAATTCGGTTAAAATTCGACACGTAACATTTTGATATTACCTACCTGCAATATGAAACGAGTTTTATGTGCTTTAGGAGTAGTGTGGAAAAAAGAAAATTCAGCTACCGGGCTACTTTAAAAGGGAACAATTTCGTATCATGTAACAAAGGCGCAAAAAGGGATAATAATTAACGGTATTCCTTTTTTTAATCCTCTTGTTTAAACTCAACCGAACATGATCGCTCTAAAGGATCGTTTATAAAATGTTAAAAGACCGAAACAGAAACGATATAGTATAGCGGATACGCTGTTATTAAAAATAAAATGTACGGATATCTGGAGAAATAATGAGCTTTTTTATATTTATTTGGTAATTTTACAAAGGTTTAATGTTATAAAAGGGAAAATTCTAATAAAATTACGCTGCTTACAAACATTTTTAAAGAACCAACATAATTTTGATTTATAAAATTAATAAAGGAGCCTAAGCTTGAACTAGGAAAAGATTTGTTAGTTATTTACAACTAAATGTGGGTTTTCTCAAGTTGTCCAAAACACCGTTATTTGGCTTTATTTTTATAATAATTTCCTACAAAAGATTTACTCGTGATTCCTCCCACACACTTACACACTCTATGACTAGCTAAAAAAATCAAAGCGCCATATAGAATAAAATTGTTGATCTGTAGAGATAAATTCTACCACTTCAAGAAAGATGCCCAGTAGATTGCAAGTTATCAGTTTTACTGAATATCCAGTGTGTCCACATTTCGATGCTCACTATTGGGATCTCGGAAATTGTAAGAGATAAGAAGTCGGTTAAATTAGAAAAAAATTGGCTATTTTGGAGATCAGTTTACTTATGCTTTTGTTTTTTCAAAAAAGTTTATGGCTTACTCTAGATATTTGCTAAAACGAAATTATTTTATTTTTTTTTAAGTGAAATATCTCAGAAACAAGCAAAGATAGAAAAGAACAGCAAAGAGGGTGTTTTAGAGAATTTACTCCGAAACACAAAAAAATTATTTTCGCAATTATCTTTTGTTTTATTTTGGCGATGAAACGTAAATCCAAATTTTTTCTAGTAGAGCGCCTACTTGATTTCCATATTACTGAACTGCACGCCTTAAATGCTTTTCAGTGATACATGGTTTGACATAGCTATTCTTTTGTTTTACCGAGTTATGAAGTGAAAATCATTTTTCATCATAGTGTGCCATGACATCGAACACACAAAGTCGTGGAGTTTTATTAAAGAAATTTATTTGGTATGCAAAAATTGCTAAAATAAAATAAACACGCTTTTATGGGGCATTAGATGCTATCTGTGAATGCTGAATACACGTTTTCTTTCTATAAGAAATGCTAGGTTTGAAATTCGCTGGCTCCTTTAGCTTTTTGAATTCTCAATTATTGCATTTAAGTTGTAGGCAATCGTCATCATCATATTCAATATTTTTTTCTCACACTAAGAAGTTTTTTCATTTAGGAATAGTGTCGTCAAGAAAATCCTAGGAATGATGGTGAAGCCCAAGCCTGCAATATCCAACGTAGTGCACAGCTCTTTCACCTTGCAGTGCATCGGAGCATAAATTTTCTTCTTTTCTTCTTCAAAGCAAACGGAGCGAATTCTTATACAAACCATTGATGGAATGTTTTATTGCGGGTTGGTTTGCTGACGTAGAAAGTGGCCTGCAGTCGATAAAAGTCGAAATATTGTCGAAATCTTCTGATTCCTTGTTTCTTTCCATGGAGTGGTAAAATTAATCGCAAATTTGTAACAGAAGAGTGGTCTGTATATAGGATAAACCCTTTCAGGGAAGAATAGAAAGAAGGTACCGAATTCCTACTGCAAAAGAATCGCTGACACTGAATAAAATGAACGAGCCCATACTCATTGCTTCATCAAGACTTATGAGCCAACTCCGTTAACGTAGTTGACAATGTGCCTGCACTAAATGTTCTCGGATTTTATTTTTTTTGCTGTAGAACCGGAGCGCAATTTTATTGAATTTTTTAATGTGGTGTGGAAGTTGATGAACTGGAAGATGAGTGAGGATCATTTGATAAAGTGAAATATGTGTGATTTGTAAGTGCAAACTAGAGAAAGGGAATTTTAAGTAATTATTAAGGTTGTCTTAAGCTTTTTGTAGAGAGGGTCTGAAAGAAGAAAAAGTTGGTACATAGAAGCCAAAAATGACCCCAGTACCGTGGATCATCGCCAAAAACGTTTCCCATGACTGGTCCCTCATTTCTGGAGTGCAAGTCCAGATCACCTGGGTCTTGTTATGCCCAAGTTCAAACCTTCGAAGTTCGCAAGACATATTTCATGTTTCAAATGTTAAGGGTTCCAAGGCCATTCTTGCTAATTCTAATTATTTCTATCCTTCTTTTCACTTAACAACTTATTCAAAACTTCTACAGGAGAAATCTCAAACTGACCAGTCACATGGTTCCACTCTTGAGTGGAAGCAGCTCAGTCCAAATATACTCTTGCGGATAGCCTTTTGCTTCTATAATGATAATAATCGATAACGCGGCAAATCAAAAATGTATTCGGAAGTAGTACATAGGTAGCAAGAAATTCTACCCCTAAATCTGGAGAGCAATCAGCTTCAACAAGTCTAAACAGTGAGTTTGTCCTAAAGAGAAAAGTGATAGCTAATGATGGAAAAACTATACAGTGTGTCCACATTTCGATGCTCACTATTGGGATCTCGGAAATTGTAAAAGATACGAAGTCGGTTAAATTAGAAGGAGATCAGTTTACTTATGCTTTTGTTTTTTCAAAAAAGTTTACGGCTTACTAGATATTTGCTAAAAACGAAATTATCTTATTTTTTGTTAAACAAAAAGCATTTCCCACTTAGTGTGCCATGGCTTTAAACATGAAAATCATTGGTTTTTGTCAGATAAATTACATTTGTTGTGTAACAATTGCTAAAACAAAACAAAAGACGCTTTTAAGAAGGAATAAGGAAAACTTTTGACGCATAACCAAAAACCTTAAATTTGTCCCGAGGTTAGGGTACTATTCGCGCTTCACAACGGTCAACGGCCCTTTGTTTGTTCTTTCTTCACATTGCAGCATTTGGTAGCAAAACCAGAAACTATTAGACTGCTCTTCTTGGTGATACTATTAAACAAAAAAAATATATTTTAAAAGTTGGCAGTTTCTAAAGCAAGGATAACCAAAATCGTAAAGAATAAATAGAAAAACGGTTGAAGATCATTTTCAAAGAAAATCACCAGCGAAGACGGAACAAAGAAAACAGTTCTAGTCGCTGTTTTTGTAATCATTTATTGGAATCGTAACTTCAGATTAATTTTTAATTTCTATTCCCTGCATGTATAGTTTTGCTCAAATAATTAGGACGTGCACATGCACTGTCAGCAGCGAATGTTACTTTTCGCTTAGCAAGCACTTCTGATCTTCTTGGTCCCTTTCGTTCTGAGGTCGCGCTTAGAAAAGGACTTCTTGCAAACCATCCCAGATTCAATAGATACATTACTTGCTTGACAAGTGCATATTCTCGTCGAAACAGTTCAACATTTCAACCTGGGAAAAGAACTGTGTTTTGTAGGAGGATGAAATCTGAAAGCAAATCTTGCTATAAAAACAAATTCACTAAGAGATCTTTAAAATGAATTGTTCTTCGTTGATTAAACTCGAATCGTAGACCACCAAAAGTGGCTTGATGGAGGGCAAAGCCCGACATTGAATCACCGTAGATGGTATAGTTGTGAACGAAAACCGATTCTGTAGAGATCTCGCAAACACTCATGACCACGGCGCAAAAAACTAAAATTCGTTCCTTTACCCCTTCCGCGCTAAGTAATATGCATTCGCCAACTTTCATTCGTTCTCCAGTTCCCTTTCCCCAGTCTTAACTCCGTCTTCTCGCAGCAGCATGGTCATGGGTGTTTGCGAGATCTCTACTGCAGTATGTGGCGTGGTGGTGGACAAATCTCGACTTTGAACCACCATTCGTGGGATAATGAATGGCGAGGTTTTACATTGAGTCATTGAAAGTAGCAGGTGGCGTAGTGAGAGTTAAGTCTAGCACTTAATCACCGTAGATGGCATGGTAAGGGCGAAACCCGACTTTGAGTTATCGTAGATGGCGTGGTAAGAATAAGTCTCGGCAATGAGCCGTCGTGGTGAGAGCATTGCCCCACCATAGGTGGCGTGGAAAGGATGAATTTTGGCATTGAGCCACCATAGGGGGCATGGTAAGAATGAAGTTTGGAATTGAGCTATGTTGACGACGAAGTTCGTCGTTGAGGCACCTTAGATAGATGGCGGAGTGCATACGTAACTCGGCATTGAATCATCATAGGTGACTTAGTAAGAGTGAAGTTCGGCATTGAACCGTGATGAGAGTGACATTCTACACTGAGCCTCCTTAGGCGGCGTGGAAATGACGAATTGTGCAATTGAGTCGCTGTAACTGGCGTGATGAGAATGAAGTTTGCAATTGAGCTGTATTGAGGACGAAGCTCGGCATTGAGCCACCGTAGTTGGCGTGATAAGAATAGAGCTGTGTTTACGATGATGCTCGGGATTGAATCACTGTAGGTGGTGTACAGCGCGACCAACCACAGAAAAATCCCGGAAAATATGCGAACTAATTTCAATAACGAACAACGTCGACCAATCAGAAGCGTAATTTTACTCGAGTACACCAACTGACAAAAAGTTGTCTTAAATCCATTACATGTTATTGGCGATGTTTAGTTTTATTTAAATTTCTTTCCGAAAGATTTTTGGATGCGAGTGTACTTGGTTGACATGTAGCTCCCCCGTACACGCCCACTCAGGGCTTTTCTGAGGTTGGTCGATCTGTAGTAATAGTGAAGCTCGGCATTGAGCTATGGTGAGAGCGAAGTTCGTCATTGAGGCACCTTAGGTGGTGGGGTGAATACGCATCTCGGCATTGAACCATCATAGGTGATGCGGTAAGAGTGAGCATTGAACCGTGATGAGAGTGAACTCGACACTGAGCCGCTCTAGGTGGCGTGGAAAAGACGAATTGTGCATTTGAGTCACCGTAAACTGGCGTGATAAGAATAAAGTTTGCATTTGAGCTGTGTTCAGGACGAATCTCAGCATTGAGCCACCGTAGTTGGCATGATAAGAATCGAGTTGTGTTTACGACGAAGCTCGGCATTGAATAACTTTAGGTGGTGTAGTAAGAGTGAAGTTCAGCATTGAGCTATGGTGAGGGCGAAGTTCGACATTGAGCCACCGTAGGTGGCGTGGAAAGGACGAATCCTGCAATTGAGCCACAATAGCTGGCGTGATAAAAATGAAATTTGACATTGAACCGTGTTGAGGACGAAGTTTGGCTCAATAGCCGTGGTGAGGACGAATCCCAATATTGAGCCACCGTAGGTGGTGATGGGCGAATTCCGATATTAAGACCCCGTAGGTAACGTGGTGATGGGCGGGTCCCAAGTTTGAGCCGGAGTAGATAGCAAGAACGAAACTCAACATTGAGCCACCGTAGTTGGCGTGATAAAACGCTGAGTGACGTGATGGATAGCAAAGCCCGACTTAGCCACTGCTGTAAATGATGACGAATATCAACATTGAGTCACTGAAGGTGACGTTGTGGTAGGCTAAGCTAGAAGAGCTTCATTTAAACGAATTAAAAGGAGAAGTTTTATGTCCTTGTGGCGGATTCGCTCAGAATTTAAATTTTCAGATAGTAAATGTAAACGGAGTCACATTAAGGAAAAACCTGGACACTGACAAATGATAATAAATGGTAGTGCTATAAATCACAACAATTATGGCGGTGTTTGGACTGGACAAAGTGATTATCGTTTATTCACGTGAGATTTTATATTGATTTTGAAATAACAAAGCAATCAAACGCCAAAATTCAATCAATTGCAGCTTATAAAAATCACACCAGATGTTGTATTCGAGTTTGAGTCTCCCCCATATTAATGAGATCCTAGGGCTACTGACCTGGTAATTTTGTTTAAAAATGCAGAAGAAACGCTGGTTAAACTCAACAAATCTTCAAATGGGGTTGAAAATCAGAGAAATTTTTGTTGTTTTACATCTTTGCCGCAATTCATTATGCGATCAAGTAGACGTATACTGTGGTTAATAAAACAGTTAAGCGCATATCAACAACTTTTCTCAATTTAACCTTAAATGTGCTGTTAATTTTTTGCCGGTATTCTTTGTTTGTTTAATTATTTGCTGAAAAGTAAATTTTAAGATTAATTTAACGTTAGGTTTGGCTATAAACTAATTAGCTTTCCATTTACCATCTGTCAATCATTAGAGATTTATTAGAAAGGTTCTGTTGTAGTTGCAGCTTTTTTTGTTATGGTCGTAAATAATTAATCAGATACTTGCCTTATATGGATTGTGATTAACATTTTTAGTATAATTTTAATTGCGGAATTCGTTACAGCTTATTAATATGTAGTTTGTTTATTTTTCCAAGCTTTTCAAAATAGTTTTAATAATTTGTTTTTGGAAAGACCTACATGTTTTGGTGAACTTGCCGGTATTAAACCATGACGAACGTGATGAGCTACCAGTGTTAACCGCCAAAAATAATTTACCTTCCTGCCCAAATACGAATCGTTGTTCATACTTTCTGGAATTTTCACACTACAGCAAAATTAATTCATAATTTTGTAACAACATTGATTCATGAAAGAATTTCACTTTTCAAATTTTAGGAAGTGCGTTCGTTATTTTTCTCGGACGAAATTCCCACGTTCATTAATTTTTAATAACTTTTACTATTGTCATACTTCTTTTTAATAATGGGTACAGACTATGAATATTACGCTTTGTTCTCCTGTCTGCTCCAATGAATCAACGTCGTCGTTCCTCGTGTTTAATGTTAAACCTACCTTGACTCACAAAACAGATTAAAATTAAAGTGTAATTTAGAAGGTAGTAGCGCTGCATCATTTTACATGCATGAGATAAATGTTTAGAATCTTGAGATTCTAGTTATTTTGTGGCCTACATGATTTTGAAGATGTACAGGGTGATCAAATAACAGCTTTATAAAGTTTTAAATAATTTTCCTTTGCTTCATATGTCAAGCCTGCTTTGATAATCAATAATTATTGTGGTTAAATGTTAACTATGTACAAATAATAAATATCTTTGTGTTAAGAAAGAGAAACTTGAATTATGTACGTTTATGTAGTTACATTTAAATTTCATTACACATAGTAATAATTTTCATAACGGAAATTCTAATGCATACATTGTTTTTAAGTAGGTGTGTGTTATCTTAATAGTTTGCAAGATAAAGACCGACACCTGTCCCAACTTTATAGTAATTTACACACCGTTATTATTTATTGTTGGTTGCGACCTCTTTATGTATTGACGACAGTTAATATAACCATAAAGTATAATTCGTTTCCTATATAATAAGTTAATAATTTTAAATTACAAAATTGTTTTATTATTATTATTATATTCAACCATAAAATAAATATAAAATTCAACAAAGAAAAACAAATAAGACAATGCGCCATTTTAATTATGAACGTCACGTTTTTATAATTTAAATGCCATCGACACACACACATGCACAGGATTGTTGATATAATAATCTCGGTTTCATAACGTTGTTGTACTATGTGCATCTTTCCACACCGTATGCTAAACATAATGAGGAGCTGTAATTTGATATCTAGGCAACGCTGCTAGTGGCATCCCTATTAATAGAGTAACATGCATTTCATTTCTCTCATTTGCTTTTGTGTATCTGCACCACAAAAAAACCCGCATGAGTTCAAACCTTGACTTCTTTATCTGTTGAAAGAAGAAAAAAAAGACGATCAGCAAATTCTCACATAATTCATGTATTATCGAAATAGGATAATGTTACAAATAATAATGTGATTGGTTTTAGTTCAATGGTCTTTATGGCTTGTTAGTTTTATTTCCTGTTTTACACAATTATTGCTTGTTGCTTTAAATTTTATCTAAAGAATTAATATTGTAAGGAAATTAGAAAAAAAACAACCTAGCTAATTACTGAAGTATTTAAACTTCAAGGTATTTTTTAAATACAGTAATTATTGCAATTAATTATAGACTCTTGCAGTTTTAGAAGAATCTACCGAGCTTGTTATCTTATTTTTCGTTTTGTACTAGGTAATTGATAACATTTAGAAGCAAAAATTGGAATTTCTCTACCTAGTTTAACAAAGCTTCTCACCAGTGTGAACTTAATGAAAAAAATCATAAAAACTAATCGAGTGAGTTAGAGCAGGTTAAGACTAAGTTGCGTTTTGTATTCCTGTAATGGTAATTACTGTCTCCGGCGGCAAAATCAGAGATTTTAAAAAAAGCCTTTCTAAGGTTCAGGGTCAAGCTTCACGCTCCACAACGGACAAGCTGCGCCCTTCTCCACATTGACATCTATTGGAAACCTTAAAGTTATTTTAAGTTGAAAGTCGGGCTTCAAAAAAAGTCAGCTTGCACCTTTTTCCACATATCCGCTTCTCTCGACAAAATCAGAAATCTTCAAGACAACAGTCGAGCTACACTCATCCTGACATGCCGCCTCTGGCGGCAAAACTGGAAACCATAAAGTTTTCCTATTGCTTCACATGTATTACTAATTAAGAAATGTATTGGAAATGTACCTTCTTAGAGTATCTGCGATTCATAACAATCGTGTTTGACAGCAAAAACAAAAACCTTGTTCAAGTTGCCCCGAAGTTTTAAGTGTTGCGCTTCATAAAGGTCAGACTGCGCCCTTTCTCACATTGCCACCTCTGGAGGCAAAACTGAAACCTTCTTAAAGCTATTCCATAGTTAAGAGTTCAGAATCTGATATTGTGCGGAAGAGTGAAGACGTATTGTCAAGGTGTTTCCATCCTATCATCACGATTAGAGCGACTCGCCACCCTAACTAGAGTTTGGGACCTCGTTCCCCGGCCGTTTTCTACTTTCTTTGAGCAGCCGCACGAGGAAGACTACGCTTAGAGGGCACTCTGGTAAAAGCATCATGGATCTCGCCGACATCAAGAAGATGAAGAAAGAAGAAGGGCTCCTCCGCATCCAGGAGTTGATCGAAAAGATTGGGATGGCAGCGGTGCTAGATCAACTTAAACAAGAGCGTCCGGACGTCAGCATCAAAGATTTTTTGGAACCGCAAGATCCCGACTCCTCACCGTCAGCATCCCCTGAAGAACCGACGACATCGAACCCGAAGAAGAAGAAGAAGAACAAGTCCCAGCGGAAGCGTGAGGCCACGCTCCGAGAGAAGCAAGCAGCAGCGCCGCCGCCGCTGCTCCTTGTGGGAGTCACGGTGCAGGCCTCCCCTCCTACTCCGAGGTGCTGCAGTCCGAGTCCGACGCGATGTCTTGCGCTTCTTCTGTCTTCAGGGATGGCACCGACGGCGACGAAGACTTTATGAAAGACGTCCCGCAATCTAGGAAGCGTCGCCGGGAGGCGACCCCCGAAGAACCGCAACCGGCCTCCGCGGCTAATCTCTTCTCGGCTCTCGTAACCGAGGGCGACGCCGTATTGCACGGAGGCCCCGTCACGTGTAGCCCAAGAGTGCCGCCAATAGTCCTTCACGCGAAGGACCAATGGTTGAAAATATCGCGAGAATTTACACGGCGGGATCTAGCCGTAGCGCAAGCCAAAAACCTCCGCGATGGCATTACGATCCTGCCGGCGACGGTGCGGGACTTAGACGGGATCAGAGAAGTTCTAGACGCCAAGAAGATCCCGTATCACTCGTACCAGAAGCCTCAGAAGATCGTCCTGCGCGGTGTCCCTGAGGTGTTCACCACCGTAGAAGTGCAAGAAGAACTCGCCCGAAGAGGTCATCCTGTCGTCTCCGTCCACCGGATGCATCGCGGATCGGAGAGGATCACTATGCCTCTGGTCCTCGTCTTCCTGGACAGCACCACCGAGGCCGGGGCGATTTTCCGGACCAAGGAGCTATTCGGCTTAAAGATCGCAGTGGAACACCCGAAGAAGAAAGCAACGATGGGTCAGGGTCACTTATGCCAACGCTTCGGCTACTCGCAGCGATGCTGCAAAGCGGCCCTAAGGTGCGTGAAATGCGCCGGAGCACATCATACCGGGGACTGCGCGAAGACCAGAGACACGCCGGCTACATGTGCGAACTGTAGCGGTCCGCACCGGGCGAACTACAACGGGTGCCCGCGGTATCCCCGCGTAGCATTGACGGTTAACGCGTTTACTCCGGGAGATGGGCCCACTGCATCCGCGAACCGAGGCCGTACAGCTCCGCGAGCCCGACAGCAGGCCGCCCCGGCTAGAGCCGCTGGTTCTCTGAGCTGGCTGGACTCACTGGGAGGCCTCGACATCGCCAACTTCTTCCGTGCGCTGAAGACCCTCGGTCAGTGGCTCTGCTACGTCTTCGGCATCGCGGAAATGCTGACCGCCGTCGGACGCTTCATCAAGGACCTTATGGCAACGCTGGGTGCCTAGAAGAACAGCCAACCAACATCCAGGGCAACAACTCCTCTTCAAGACGGCCAGCGCCAGCAGATTTACCGAGCGACGTAGTTAGCGTTTCCAGCGCTGCGTTCACATTCCGGAGGTCCGAGAATTCCCGGGCCGCCTGTTCTCACTAGGGTTTTTCCGAGGTTTTCCCTAGCGGTGAAGGCAAATTCCGGAAAAGTATTTTTCCTCGGTCCCACAACCCAACACCCCCCTTCGACACTGCACGTTGTTCACTTCACGCCGCACCGATATCGCGTTCGCCGATCATCGTCGCGACGACCGCCGCCGCCGCGCCGCGCCCGCCCGCCGCTTACCTTCCGAAAGGACGCCGCCGCATATCGCCATCTGTTACTGCTGTCCGCATCATGCTGCATTATCTCTCCGTCTTCAATCGACCAGCCGGGGCCAACAACGCGAACTCCGATCGAATCTACGTCGCTACCACCAGCAAATAAGTACCAAGTCGGCTGAAGAAGCTCCACTGGGAGCTTATAACGGCCTTCGCCTTTGCTGGGAAAATAACGTTGACTTGACTTGTCCGCTTTCTCCGCCACTTCAAACATTCTTTGGGTGAAAGGCCCAAGACGTTTGAGTAACCACAGTTGTTGGTGCTACTGTCTGCGAAGGGTGAAACACAATCCAAGCCATCGAATTCCTATCGTTCGATACCGTTCTACACCACCCCGGTTCTGAAAAGAAAATACCGTTTTTTACCACCATTGTCCAGGTCATACTAACATTTCGCAAAAAAAGCTCTACCATTGTTGCGTTACGGTAGCTGGATATCTTTCGTTACTTCCCAAAATTACATAGTCTTGGACTCTTTGTCGTTCGTGCCTTTTTCAAAGGGCCTTGCACCGACCACGGTTTTACCATCGTCCTACTAGGACTACTCTTGACTCAAGCTTGTTCTTGCCACTCCCACTTACCAAGGTGACGTCTACGCAGGCGAGTATTACGGGCGGGCTGATGTCATGCATTGTACGTACCATCTTCATTCCATCATCCACTTGGACCAGTTTGCCACTTCGATTGGAGTACCGGGGAGGGTAATCTAGTGTACCTATCGATGCCTCGTCTAGCCGTCCGACACTGCGTCGCCTCAGACTCCATCTAATACCACCAGGACCTCGAGATCAAGATCTTCGCATTTCGCACTATATCTAAAACAAGCTATTGTCGCGTTTGGTTTTGCTTACAATTTTCCATTACCACCAAACGTTCATAGAGACCAAAGAAAAGATCAATTCCTGCAACAGCGAACCGCCTTTGGCGGCTTTTTGGCGTTTACACGATGATAACGACAATCCAGTTTTGCCCTTCTATCACAGCCACTTTTGGCAGCAAAACCAGAAACCTCATAATTGTCCTAATGTTAAAAATCGGGCCTCAAAACGGTCAGGTTGCGCTTTTACCCCAATTGCAGCCTGACGATAAAGCTGGAAACTTTAAAGTTGTCCTAAAATTAAAGATGGCGTCTAGGGGAGTTTTGGCAATTTTTCTGGCCAGCTCCGCTCCGAACTACTTTAAAAGCCAGATCGATTAAAAAATCCTAGTTCACTCGAAAAATCCGACGGGCTTGTAAACTCTTGTGTGACCAGACGCGAAATTCGTAAGTGTTTTTAAAAATAAAATTTGGTCCATGCAAATATTTTCCTTGTTTTACAAACATGTAGAAAGATACTTGACACCAAGCCATCGTTCTAAATGCGTTTTCAGTCGACCAAACTGATACCAAGCTAATTGCACAACGTTATTTCTACTTGCCTTGAACAATATTGTTTAAAATCTTGAAATTTCTAAACCAAACAATTGATTCAACAGTATGACCTAAGCAAAAGTTTCTCTTAATATCAGTGAAAACATTCTTAAACCCTGAATCTGTGAATGATTGCTGTGGAAATAAGCATTTGAAATATCATTTAACCAAAAGCCAAAATTGATAAAAAGTCATAGGAAGATCAAAACTGTGCCAGTTACCATTTAAATATGAAGTTGAGCGTTTCAAATTAATCAATAGTTTCACACGTTGGGCGCCAACACTTCTTATATCCATAAAAACAACTAGCGAGTCATAAATTTCAAAAATGTTTTTGTCTAATTTACAGTGAGCAAAATTATATTAGCATACAACTTTAAGCTAATACTTGGAACTGTTTAAGTAAACTGTACCATACGTTTTATAAAGGGTTTTCCAATAAGAGGTGTTATTTTGAATAGCCCGCTATTTCGGTAGATGTCACTTTTGAAGCTATCATTTTTTGACATTTGACAAGTAGAAACTACGCCATTAATAAATATGGAACGATACACGCTTCAACAACGCATTGAAATTATTAAAATTCACTATAAAAAATGGTGAAAATTTGGCAGAGACGGTTCGTAAAACTCGAACATTTTTGGGTCACCGTGAAGCACCTTGTCGGACCGCAATACAGAAATTGGTGAAAAAAAATTCGAGCTCTTGGGACAAGTTAGTGATGTGAAGAATAAAACCCGTGCACGTCGCTCAAGAACAGCCGAGAATATTGCTGTTGTAGCCGAAAGTGTTAAAGAAAACTCAGGTTTGTCCATTCCTCGTCGTTCTTTGGAATTAGCCATTCCACAAACGTCATTACACCGTATTTTGCATAAAGATTTGGGTCTTAAGGCTTATAAAGTCCAGTTAACACAAGAACTCAAGCCGGCCGATCATCAACAACGTCGTGTCTTTGCTGATTGGGTCGTTGAAATGCATGAAAATGATCCAGAATTCCATCGAAAAATCATCTTGAGTGATGAGGCCCATTTCCACCTCGGTGGCTTCGTCAACAAGCAAAATTGTCGGATCTGGGGCTCAGAAAATCCAAGAGTTATTGTTGAAAAGTCTCTCTATCCTCAACGTGTGACTGTTTGGTGCGGTTTATGGTCCGGCGGAGTCATTGGACCTTACTTTTTCGAAAATGAGGCTGGAGCAACAGTTACGGTGACTGGATTGCGCTATCGAGAGATGATTAACGATTTTTTATGGCCGGAATTGGATGGTATTGATCTGGACAACGTTTACTTTCAACAAGACGGCGCTACGTGCCACACAAGCAACGAAACCATTGATCTTTTACGGAAAAAGTTTCCGGACCGTGTTATCTCTCGAAGAGGTGATCACAATTGGCCACCGAGATCTTGTGATTTAACACCTTGCGACTTCTTTCTTTGGGGCCACGTGAAAGAGAAGGTCTACGCCAACAGCCCAGCGTCGATTCAAGACCTCAAAGATGGAATTCGTGAGGCTATCGAGGACATAGGGCAGCCACTTTGCGATTTGGTTATGGAAAATTTCATGAAAAGGATATTGTCCTGTAAGCGTGGTCGTGGTGGTCATTTGCCTGATGTTATTTTCCACTATTAACGGCATACCTTCCTCTTTATAATGAAATAAACATCCGATCATTTATATTAAAAAATGGCACTTTTCTTTGAATATCAAAATAACACCTCTTATTGGAAAACCCTTTATTTGATTTGAGTTACTTAGTTGACTTATTTCTATTAGTATTCATTTATTTACATTGTTTATTTTTTCTTTTACAGAAGCGCTTCTTCAGAGCAGGCCTTTACCACACATACCGAGCCTACCCGAATCAGAAGCGCCGGCCTCAAGCACTTTGGGTTCTGGCGGAACACTGGGAAGCCTGTCAGGTTCGTCGGGTTCGGCCGCCCCGTCAACTCCTATGTCTTTAGAAGCGGCAAATCGATGGACTTCGAAAGAGAATCTTCTCGCACAAGAAGAAGATGACCCTCAGTTATTCGTAGCTCTCTATGATTTTCAAGCCGGCGGAGAAAATCAGCTTAGTTTAAAGAAAGGAGAACAGGTTCGAATACTTAGCTACAATAAAAGCGGCGAGTGGTGCGAAGCGCATTCTGCATCGAACCAAGTCGGATGGGTGCCATCGAACTATGTAACCCCTGTAAATTCCTTAGAGAAACATTCCTGGTATCATGGACCTATATCTAGAAATGCTGCTGAATATTTATTAAGTTCTGGAATTAATGGAAGTTTTCTAGTTAGGGAATCTGAAAGTAGTCCGGGTCAACGTAGCATATCTTTAAGATACGAAGGACGAGTCTATCACTATAGGATAAATGAAGATTCCGAAGGGAAAGTGTTTGTTACGGCAGAAAGTAAATTTAATACATTAGCAGAATTAGTGCATCATCATTCCATGTTATCTGATGGTTTAATAACGCAGTTGTTGTATCCAGCACCAAAACATAATAAACCGACTGTGTTCCCATTAAGTCCGGAGCCTGATGAATGGGAAATTAATAGAACTGATATTGTGATGCGTCATAAATTAGGTGGTGGTCAGTATGGAGATGTTTATGAGGCTGTTTGGAAGAGATATAACATGACAGTAGCTGTTAAGACTTTAAAAGAAGATACGATGGCTTTAAAAGATTTTCTCGAAGAAGCAGCAATCATGAAAGAAATGAAACATCCAAATTTAGTACAACTTATGGGTGTTTGTACAAGGGAACCACCATTTTATATTATTACAGAATTTATGAGTAAAGGAAATTTATTAGATTATTTACGTAATGGTAATAAGGAACAAATTAATGCAGTTGTACTTATGTACATTGCCACACAAATAGCTAGTGGTATGAGTTACTTAGAAAGCAGATGTTTTATACATAGAGATTTAGCAGCAAGGAATTGTTTAGTCGGTGAAAACCATTTAGTTAAAGTTGCCGATTTTGGTTTGGCAAGATTAATGCGTGATGATACATATACAGCACATGCAGGTGCAAAGTTTCCTATAAAATGGACTGCGCCGGAAGGTTTAGCTTATAATAAATTTTCAACAAAGTCTGATGTATGGGCCTTTGGTATTTTATTATGGGAAATTGCAACTTATGGAATGTCTCCATATCCAGGAGTTGATCTCACTGATGTTTATCATATGTTAGAAAAAGGTTATAGGATGGAGTGTCCGCCTGGTTGTCCTCCGAAAATTTATGAACTTATGAGACAGTGTTGGCAGTGGCATGCACACGAGAGACCTACATTTAGAGAAATTCACCATGCTTTAGAGAATATGTTTCAAGAATCTAGTATTACTGAAGGTATGTATAGTCAACATTTAATTAATTTCCTTTTTTGTTTTGTTTTCACTTGTCTGATAAAAACCTTGTACCAATCATAAATTTTGAACCATTATTGAAATTTCACTGTAATGTGATTATTATATAAACACAGATTATCCAAATGTTGCTATAGTTATAGGTGATGAAAGCTGCAATTTAGAAGTTTTTTGGTTTGCTTGTTTTATCTCATTATTTCTGTCATCTATTGTAAATGCTGTAACTCGTCAAGACTGTTAATTCTTTGATCTTTTCTAAATCTTAGAAAAGTTTGTCTTTGTCAAGTTGCTGGGTATGGAACTTTTCTTAGGGGTAGGCTGAAAAACCTGAGAAAGTCAAGGAATTGGATTTGTTGATATTGCTGGATACCCCAGAGAACATTTTGTAGCTTTGGGCATCTTTTGGGCAAGTGATAACTTCCTCCCTTCTGTAACCTCCTTGAGGAAGCTATGCACTGGGATGGGTTGGACTTTGCCTTTTACTAGAGTGTCTTGATGGTACAAATTTGACAGGTGAATATCAGGGTAAGGTGGATATGAAAAAAAACTAAAAGCAAGATAGATAAAGAGAGAAGTATGATATTCTCTTATGCTCTCTGGCAAGGGATTTAGGTTAATATATAGGGTGTTTGAAAATGACGCCGACAAACTCAGAGAATTCACTCTATAAATTTTGGGTTCTGTTTTGAAACACCCTGTATGTTTGCAACTAGTTATCACTGCAATTCTTTATCTGTGTCCCATCTGTTTTTCTAACCTAAAATATAAATTTTGACAAGTGTGTGTTCAATTTACCCTGATTTCCATCTGTCATAAATAAAACTTGGATTTATATGAAAAAAATTAATCCAAAGTGTACACATACATGTAGGAGTTTTGTGCAAAATATGAAGCAAGATGTCCAAGATATGAAAAAACATATGTAAAATATCTGCAATAAAAAAAAATAAACTGTTTGAATCTGAACTTATAAATGAGTTTATTCTCAGTAAAAATCAGTACTTTCTGACACAGAAAACAAATGAAGAGCTAAAGTATATAAATTTAATATATCTTGTAACATAACCTTGCATTAAAGATCTTAAATTTAAAACTAAGACGCTTTTTGGTCTTAGGCCGGCTAATCTCAGAGCGTGTCCTTGAATGTGGGATAAGGAAGTTATATATACAATAAAACAATTAATATTTAATATTAACGTACCAGTTTATAAAAAATTACTAATCAGATTTCGCCATCAACACAATTAAAGAATTTAAGATTCAGAAAGATGCCATAAACTTTTAGTAGACAACAGTATATTAAATTTTCAGTAGCATTGAATAAAAATATTTAATTTCATGTTCAAAAATAAATACCCTTTTTATGAAAATAAAATAGTAAAAATCTAGAAAAGTCAAAAATTCTAATTTCATAAAACAAAATTTAATAAAAAAATTTCCAAATAATTATTTATAAAAGAATAAAAATTTAAGCACCAGATAAAAATGACAAATTTCTTAATACACCAGCACAATTTTTAAATATCAAAGAGATTTAAAAAACTCAAGAAGTCACCTTCATGAAGTGCAGGCCTATATTTTGATCGTAACCTGAAACAAAAAGAGTTTAATTAAGAAGATGGGGCTTTAAAAAGTTAATTGTTTCATTAAATGACATTATTGTGTATATCAGAATGAATATCTGAGTATCCAAGAATATGGCAGATTCCACCCTGTATATTAAATGCTTTAAAAGCATTAATTTTAGGTTATAGTTTTTAGCACATTGCATTGGCTACATTGCCAAATCTGCATTAGCTAAAGTTATTTTATTAATTTTGAATAGTTTGACAATAAATTGCAATTTTATAGACATATTACTGGTCCAAAATTATGTTTTTTTTTAAAATACATTTTAAAATCAGGAGAAAATTGATAACAACCTATCAAAACAAAATTTTCAGTTTTGCCATTAACCAAAATGTAATTTCTTTTGTTTACTAATTTTGACTTTCACCATTATCTTTGATGCCCACTTGATTATGTTTTATTTATTTTACAGAGCACTTGATTGTACTTTTAAAATGATTTTCATATTAAACATTTGCCATCAAATAAGATTTTTCTTGTGATTGATGAAAAGAGAGCCAAAACAACTAACTAGATTCAAATAAAAAAAGATGTGTTGCAATTAATTCTCTATGGTGCAGAATCAAATGCGCCACCTCATATATCATGTACCAAATTTCAAATAAGTTCTTTTCAATTAAAATCTTCAAATGTTTTTTTTATTTCTGTAACGTTAACACTTTATTGATATGTCCCTATGTTATGAACCCCCCCCCCCCCCCGATATATACAGTGTGTCCCAATTTGATGCTCACTATTGGGATCTCCGAAATTGTAAGAGATACAAAGTCGGTTAAATTAGAAAAGTTTTGGCTATTTTGAAGATCCGTTTACTTATGCTTTTGTTTTTTCAAAAAAGTTTATTGCTTACTCTAGATATTTGCTAAAACGAAATTATTTTATTTTTTTTTAAGTGAAATATCTCAGAAACGAGCAAAGATAGAAAAGAACAACAAAGAGGGTGTTTTAGAGAATTTACTCCGAAACGCAAAAAAATTATTTTCGCAATTATCTTTTGTTTTATTTCGGCGGTGAAACGTAAATCCAAATTTTTTCTAATGGAACGCCTATTTGATTTCCATATTACTGAACTGCACGCCTTAAATAGTTTTCAGTGATACATGGTTTGACATAGCTATTCTTTTGTTTTACCGAGTTATGAAGTGAAAATCATTTTTCATCATAGTGTGCCATGACATCTAACACACAAAGTCGTGGAGTTTTATCAAAGAAATTCATTTGTTATGCAAAAATTGCTAAAACAAAATAAATACGATTTTATGGGACATTAGATGCTATCTGTGAATACTCAGTAAATTATCTTAAAAGCGTCTTTTGTTTTCTTTTAGCAATTGTTACATAACAAATGTAATTTATCTGACAAAAACCAATGATTTTCATATGTTTAAAGTCATGGCACACTAAGTGGGAAATGCTTTTTATTTAAAAAAAATAAGATAATTTCGTTTTTAGCAAATATCTAATAAGCCATGAACTTTTTTGAAAAAACAAAAGCATAAGTAAACTGATCTCCAAAATAGCCAAAACTCTTCTAATTTAACCAACTTCATATCTCTTACAATTTCCGAGATCCCAATAGAGAGCATCGAAATGTGGACACACTGTATAACAAACTAGCGCTTTTAATACATATTCCTGACAATATGTAACGCACATTTTTAATCCTAGTTACATTCTATGTGGTACATATCCCCCAGAGGTATGTATGACGATTAATCTTAACGTTAGAATAAAGTGAGGTTAGAAGTACCATCTACTATTTTAGTGTAAATTCGTAGTGGAAACATGTTTGATTAGAAAGTCATAAGATAAATGGCAATTTCTACAGTTGCTTGTTACATATCTCCAGAGGTATGTATTGCATATATATAAACACATAGGACAGTGCGCTGGAGATATGTAATGTAGTCTGAAACATTATATTCATTCTGAATGCTGCAGTCAAGGTGTTAAAATAAATCTGTATAAATCATATTAGTAAAGAGCTTTTCAAGATGTGTGCAAATAATTCAGACTGGCAAAAAGCCTCCCAAAATGTGGCTATTACCACATATAAAGTTGCAAGGTATTTGCTGTGCATGAATATAGCCACAATATGATGGTTTGAACACAAACATGTTAATTTAAATAAGATCTTCTATGTTCCAAGCTGAATTTTTACAAAAAGTTTTAAGTTGCAAGAAGCCTTTTTAAGTCTCTTAAACCAGTCAATTACAAACTATAATTGTCTGTGTTAATTTTAATACTTTTCCAACACTTACCAGCTTCAGGAAACTCTGGTGGTGGTGGTAAAGGTTCAAGCGGAGACCCAACAGCAGGAACATCAGAATCTATACTCATTGGACTTTTACCCTCTTGGCTAGGACTTGTAAGGCTTACACTAGATCTCATAGGGCTCTTCTCTCTTTCTTCTCTAGTTTCTCTCAAACTTCCACTGCTCTCAGCTGATGGTTCACGTTTTCTTAAACTAATACCAAACCTCCAACTAGCTTCTTCTGCTGAAGGTTGTAAATTGCTAATATCAGCATCAGCTTCTTCAGTTAATCTTCTAGAAGTGTGTGGTGAAATTGGTACTCGTTTTCTCTTTAATTCTGCTGATGATGTCATTGATGTAAAAGCTTCTATAGTATCTGAATTGCCATCAAATTCTTCAGGTGGTGGGGGTAAGTCAGTGGGTGGTGGTGGAAATTCTAAGTCGGCTAAAGTTGGTTGAACAGCACGTGACGGGCTGCCTTGTCTAAAAGTACTATGATTGTGTGCCGATTTAAATGTTCTCAAACCAGTTCCCACTTCTACACTGTTATTTCTATTCATATTCCTATTTCTACTTAATTTAGATGCTGTAGGGGAACTTGGAGGATGAGGTGCATGAAATGTTGTAACACCACTTGAAGAATTGCTACGAATCATTTGCGGTTGCGTTCGAATATTGGTTCGAGGAGATAAAGATCTCGCAGTTGGTTCTGTCTGCTCTGCTATTACAGGATTAACAGTTTGTACTTGTTCTTGATTACCTGAAAGGCCGCTTTGTCTTAATGATTCTAAATATGCTCCAATTCGTGCACCTTTCGGTAAAGTTCCATAACGACTAATTGCCTTCCTTACATTCTGAACTTCTAGTGCAGCTACTTGTACCTATAAAATATGAATGAATTAATATTGATTGAAACTTGAAAGATTCTTTGTATACTACTTACCGGTGTTTGTGATTCTTTTGGTGGATAAGTTCGTGATTTCTTCCCTCTCTGTTCTAAGCCACGATTTCCCATAACAGGCGCTCTTTTAAAGGAACTCGTCCCAGGAACTCCAAATGTATTTGTGGTTGTTGCTTCTGGATAGGAATGAGCTCCGGAATCATCGGTATCTGGGGTTTGATCTTGTAAGTCACTTTCACTATCACCTTTTGCACTTGCAGCTAAGTTATGTAATTCTCTAGCTATGCCTTAAAATAAATTTTAAGAGAAAATTAAATATCCCGGTGATATTAGTAGATTGTTTATAGTATAGCTTCCCCAGGTAAAACATGCTCTACTAAAACACTTTTTGCAGAACACTAATCCAATTGTAAACTTTGCAAGACATTCATAGTTAAAAAGAAGAACTAACGAGATTTTAAAAAAGAGATTTGAGGCTAGATTAATTGCTCATATTCTCTACAATAATAACAAAAGGTAAAATCAAGCAGTGAGCTACCATGTGATCAAATAAAAATTTAAAATAGTGATGTGAATGGTGCAAAATGTTTTTTGTGGTTGGGATTTTTCATAAGAAAATTTTAAAACCTGGAGAAGCTATGCATAATTTTGATAGTGTATGTTAAGTTATTGTTTCTACAATTCTATACTAATCTTCTGTAATTGTGCAGACCAGTTTGAAAGTTAAATTCTGTTAATACTGTTAGAATCTAATAACTCTATTAGTCAAGTAGTTGAGATAATAATAAATAAAATCTGATAAGTTTTTGAAACATTTTCAATTTGTTTGTACAGAGATATTCATGTTTTCTTAATACCCTCAAACTGATTTACATTCATACACTAATTAAAGATTAATGGTTACGATTATATTTTTAATTTTAACCAGTCTATGATAACCAGGTGTACATAATGAAACCAAATGTTAAAAAATAATCATAATAATGATAACTCAATCTTGTCTAATTAAAAACTAGAATTAACAAAAACATTTTGGTTAGTAGCGAGAAGCTCGAAACTCAATTATAATTTCAATTATTCTTGCCAAAAGCCACAATCGATACATAGTTATCAATACTTAAATGCAACTTCTCAGTTTTCTACCAATAGAAAGAATACAAATATTGTATCTATTTATGGTTAATAGTAAAACTTCAATACGTACATGTGTTAGTACATACAACATGTTAATATTCCAAACGGGGCAAGCCTAACATTAAATTAAACAAATACCTTTAAACTTTTTACTAATACCATTTAAATCTGCTCCATCCTCTGGATTACCCTCAGGATGTCCTTGATCATCACAAGTGCTGTCACGAAATGAACTACAAGAAGACAAAAGACTGAAAACAATGACATTTATTAGTTATTCCATATTTAAAGTGCATAATATATACAGAGTGCTTTTGTTTTTGAGGTAAAGTGAAAAATACCTAGTACGTTTGGGTGGAACTGGAGCTTGCTTTCCTTTGCGATTCGTCGTTCTTCGCATTTGTACCATACTACCTTTCGTGTTTGTTTGGCCACCAATAAATGTTGTTAGTTTTGCAGACAAACTTTCTGTAAATGATTAAGTGTTAACATAAATTGTACTTTTTAGTTTTTTCTTTGCACAAACCTGTTTGATCAGAAGCTCCAACTAATCCATGGATATTTCCTGTACTTCCCGAATGTGATTTTTTGTAAGATAAATGTGGAGTACCTAAAGGAATTGCAGCTTCACTTCCTTGAAGTTGCTTTTCCACTTCTGCAAAGAAGAAGGTACGATAGTATTAGTAATTTGTCAATTTCTTAACAGAGATTCTAATAAGATTTTAATTTGGTTCAAATTCAGACTGCCGACCGACTGTTTTCAGTAAATCTTCATTCTTGGCTGAAAAGTTGTTCACCCTCAAATGGAGAAATGAAACATAATGACTCTTAAAATCTACTATAATTGATACTGCTGACCTTCAATAGATTTTTCCATATTGCATTTCTCACGTACATCCTATACAGTGCCTACATGTGCAATGGTAGAGGACCTCAAAGAAACATGTTGGTGTGCCACACTCAATTCTATATCAATACATAGAGAAGTTAATGGGGGACACTTATAAGGGATAATGCTACCAGCTAAATTGAATCTTAAGATAATTGATAAAAAACTTCAAAGCGTAATATCTGTTGCATTTCAGCACATCTTCAAAAAGTCAATAGTTTGGCCTGAACTACCAATATGCATGCCCACACAGCATTTAGTGTAGATTCCATTTGATTCAAATTCAATATTCAACAAAACAAATTTCAAAAAGCTTTGATCTTAAATTTTGGAAAACTATGAAGAATGGGTTTTTCATTTGGAAGCAAGCATTGGTACCAAGAAAAAAATAAATTTGATGAGTAACAGTTTTTGGAAATGTGGCGTATCTGTGGAATTGTTCCAATGTTTAAGAGTTGACTTTTGACTGCTAAAAAAATGTTTGATAGAAGTAACACGTATCTTCTCATAGACTCTGTTCTGTGAGATAAAGAAATCATTGTACTTAGATAGGCATTCAGTTTCAAAAGCACAGTTCATAATGGGCAATACCTTGTTAAGTTGTGTGTTTTACAAACAGAGCTGGCAAAAATGTCCATAATTTTCAGCTGGTCAGTTAGTCAATTGTTTTCACAGTGATGATGATAGAAGTATAAATGTCCCAAATTTCTCTTGGTACTGACAAATGTGTGCATTTACTTAAAAGCTCCTGATATCTTCTATGTCTATGAAAGACTTAATTTCTATCTATAAAAATCTCTACTTCATTTATACCACTTGGGTGGTTATTGAGGATATTAGGAGGTTGCAAATTGAGATCTGTTTACTCTTCAGTGAAAATTGAGATAAGTAGATCAAAATAGAAAATGCAAAAAAAGACAGGAGAAAGCCAAAAATCTAATGTTGAAAAAAGACCTTTAAGCTAAAACACAAAAATGTATTGGCAAGACGGTGTTGAATAGGAAATATACGCAAACAGAGCTTTGAGCATTAAAAATATATATATATATATATACACCTATATATTGCTGTACATTTTGGCTATAAATTCAAGATTTGTGAAAAATTAAACTTCAAAGAGTCTGAATTTTGTGTATTCGTGAATATGATGATCACGTCAGTGATGGTATCCCACTGCATCGGCTGATTCAAAGGCATACCTTTATAAATCGTAATATAAGTTTCCCATCTTATGTGGTTCATTTTTGCTCTTAAAGCAAAGCAATCAACTATTGACTGTGCTTTTGAAACATTAAGGAAAATCAATAAATTAATCAAAATGTCAAAAATACCTAAATAAAATTCTAAAGAGTAACAACAGTAGCAAACACTCGGGCAAATAGTGCAATAACAAATCACTCTCATGAAATAATAGTCTTTTTACATAATTTTTAATGAAAATTAAAAATGTATGAGGTTGTATTTTATTAATAATGGCATATAGAACCTCTGTATTGAATAAAAATATTTCTACATGTCTTATTTTGTAGTTCTTTGTTTTCTGCTGTTTTCTCTTTAGATTACAGAATTAATATCACTGGAGACTACAAGTTTTCTTTTAAACACTTTTCCCAATTCTTTTTTAAGAAATAAATGAAATGATAGAAGTTTTTCCCTTGCTGTTTAAGAGACAAACATTCATAAACATAACAGTGTTTTGTTCTTTCAAAACACAAAACTTAACCAAACTGTTAGATTTCACATCAACAAAATGAATTTCCTATCCATAAAATATCAAATAACATGTGTATAAAGCATAAAATAGGTGTCATTTCTAGAATCAAGCAGCATGTATCAAATAACTAAACTTAGTTAGCACTTTGAGTTAGGAAAAGTTAGAATTAGACTAGATGAACATTGGTCTATTAAGAATACTAACAATGAGAATGATTCTAGGGTTATGTTAAATGTTGTGTTTTTTTGCTTGAAAAGATTCCCTTATTTATAAATAAAATTCTTTGTAATGATGTTAATAATGTTACAGTTTATTTCATAGAGTTGTGGATTATAAAATTAACAAAGATTTGAAAGTTACAACAGATGTTAAATGCGTTATCCATTTTCATGAATACACATTTTGTAATACCATATTGTCTATCTTTTCACGCTTGTTTTTTAGATTTTATATTGTATGCACTGGACTTCTAAATACTAAATTTTCTAAATATGGAAAAAGAAAAAATCCAATGGGGTCAGATCGCAAGAATGTAGTGGAAATCTGGTCCTTGCCTATTAACATTTGTTTCATTTAATTTTAATGTGTGTGAAATAAGAAAAAACTTGTTTCTCCAGTCATGGGAAAGGGTTGATTCCAAAACTTTTGGGACACATGTTACTTGGAGATAATCGAAGTGCAAAAGTATAAATTATAATACATTCAAACAGTTTTATCCTAGTTATTTTCAAGACTGTATGTGGCACCTAGTATCTATATTCCGGTAATGACTTACAGTTAATGCAAATACATTTCTTTTAACCAATAACATATGAAAATGGTAGCTGAGGTAATCAGTTAGTGCTTATATGGGGCATGTCATAATAAGTACTTGTTGAATTTTGAAAAATAAAAAAAAATGCGTATTTAATTTTTATTTGAATACTCTTCATACCTAACTACTCTATTAACTACTTTAAAAACATAAACAACAAAAATGGTACGCTTTTGCATAGTTCTACAAATTACCACCAGGTAACATTACACTTTTGGATTTGCAAGTAATACTATACTCAACCTAACATGAAATTATTAAATTAGTGGTTATTGATTTAGTAGACAGTGAATGCAATATTGTATGTATGAATGATAAAGAAAAAGTGAGGATGGCAAAAGGAAAAAGGAAGGAAATCAAATAGAAGAAATAAGAACACCAAAGCTACGCTAATAGACATTATAGAATTAATGAAGAATACAAAGAAGATAAAGCAAAACCAAAAAAAATACAAGAAGAAGGTAAAAATGGAAAGTAAACATCTAAAAGAAGGATAAAAACAGATAGAGAACTTGAAAGGGAAAATTGGAAAATTAAAAAAGAAAGAATTAAAAATAACATTGCAATGACAGGGTTAAGAATGGATACAGATAACAGACAAGATTTGAAAAATGCAATGAAAAGCTTTATAAAAGCTCACAGGTTAAAGATGCTATAAAGATTGGCCCAAAAACATGCAAGATAATAGTGGAGAATCTTCAAGATAAGTAGAATGTAATGAGAGAAATAAAAATAAAGTATTCAGAAATAATGAACTAACAACAACAAAAAATAAAGCAAATAGCAATGGAAGAAAAAAAAATAAAAAGAAAGATAGTATAGAAAAAGAAAACAATAAAGTTAAAGAGAATAGTGAAAGAAGAAAAACAATTGACACGAACAGATTTTGGGGAAAAAATGAATGGCAATCAGGAACAATTTTTTTGGAACTCTATAAGAAAAGCAAAACGAAACTTTAAAAAAATGTTAAAGACGGAAGAGGTATTTCAAAGCATTATTAAAAGGAAACGATATATCAAGAAACAAAAGAAGCAGAAGACAAATAAGAAACAAATACCAACAACAAAGAGAAATAATAACAATAGAGAAGAAAACGAAAAAAGTTATAAACAACATGAAAGCAGGCAAAGAATCAGGACAGGATTAAATAATCATAGATATGATAAAAGCAGGATTAGACAGCCAGAAAAAAGAATTGATACACAAAACAATAGAAACGTGAGAGACCCTCTAAAGACTGGCAGACAGGAATAATCATTCCAATCCATAACAAAAGAGTCACACGAGAGTACAATAATTACAGAAACATAACACTTATCAGCACAATAGCAAAAGTATGCGCCTGAATATTGGAAAAGAGATTACGGTAATGCTGCAGTATGGTTTCAGGTCAAACTGAGGAGTTGTAAATGCCATTATCATCATAGGGTAAGTAAAAAAAAAAAAAAAAACACTGAAAGGAAGAAAAGTACATCTGCGGACTGGAAAAAGCCTCTGATAAAATCAATAGGGAAGACATACGGAAAAACACTGGAAAGGAGGAGAGTAGATCAAATGATGATAAGAAGTGCAAAAAGTTTGTATAAAGGGGCAAAAAGTTATGTAAGAGTAAGACAAAAAAATCAAAGATATTTGAAATAAAAAATGGAGTAAGTCAAGGATGTATAATGAGTCCACTTCTTACGAAATAACATATAAAACCACATGGAATAGGTTAGTGGAAAATTCAAGAAGTAAATGTTTCAGAGATATGTTATCAGATGATGGATATGGCAATTGCAGCCAAAAATGAGAGAACTAGAAATGAGAACCAAATCTATGATTATAAGCTTCTGACTATAAATCTAAAATTTGTGAAAATTGAAAAATCTTAAAGAATTTGAATTTTATACTATACATTAACTGACATTAAAAGTAAAATTCTTCATTGTTCTTGATGCACTAAAGGAATCATTTTTGTTATTAATTAACTCTTATTATCTTTCAAAGATGGTATTAAAAAAATCAATTCGACTGGTACAATATTATTAAGTTTGTGTAATACGAGTATAATAAAATGCAATTAAAATTACATAAGTAAGTAGTTATTTATGAAGATCTTATGCCATTAATTTATGGTTGTGGTTATGCAAAGTAAGATGCTTTTAAAACCAGTTATTTAATATTCTTTGTTCATTCAAGTTAATAAAATTTGTAAAAGTTGTTATAAATGAAGTTACTATGTAAATAAAATTTATTTTATAAATTCCAATTATCATTTTATTAAAAATTACAAAATAAATCAAAAGTTTAAGTAAAATAAAAAATGAATGGACATAATTGGACTGTAGGCCACTATAAGAGGTTTGTTGGACGGCAGAAACCAAGCCAGTGTCTGTGTATAGGTCTTTCAAGAAGGATAATGGAGGGTAAAGCCAATCGTCAGCCTTCATAGGTAACCCTCATTTAAAGACGAAGCTCAATTCATTTCATGGAGCAAGACTTAAAACTTGGGACTTGTTAAGATCTGGCCTAATTACAGTATCTTAGATTGGTACTTATCAATTTATAAATAACACAGAAGCCACTGCTTAACTGATCACAACAAGGAATATTGAAAAGGAAGCAATTCTAAAAGTGCAAATAAATTTCTTTTAATGCTGGCTTAGAGGAAGGTAGAATGCCTAGATCTTGATGATACAAATTTACTCGCCTTCATTTATTTACTCCAAATACTTGAGATTGGTTTTTTGTTTTTATCACACAACTGATATTTTTTAGTTTTTGTTTATTTAATGAAAAAACTAGAACCTAATAATTAATAAATTATGCAAAGCTCATGTGCAAATGCACTCTCCCAAATTTAATGATAGTAATTAGATTATACAAATAAATAATAATAATAAAAACTAAAACTAATATAAAAGTAGTAAACACAAAAATATCTTTGCCATTTCAAAGCTACCTATAACAAATTATATACAGTGTGTCCCAATTTCAATGATCACTATTGGGATCTCGGAAATTGTAAGAGATACAAAGTCGGTTAAATTAGAAAAGTTTTGGCTTACCAGATATTTGCTAAAAACGAAATTATATTATTTTTTTTAAATAAAAAGCATTTCTCACTTAGTGTGCCATGGCTTTAAACGTATGAAAATCATTGGTTTTTGTCAGATAAATTACATTTGTTATGTAACAATTGCTAAAAGAAAACAAAAGACGCTTTTAAGATAATTTACTGAGTATTCACAGATAGCATCTAATGTCCCATAAAATCGTATTTATTTTGTTTTAGCAATTTTTGCATAACAAATGAATTTCTTTGATAAAACTCCACGACTTTGTGTGTTAGATGTCATGGCACACTATGATGAAAAATGATTTTCACTTCATAACTCGGTAAAACAAAAGAATAGCTATGTCAAACCATGTATCACTGAAAAGTATTTAAGGCGTGCAGTTCAGTAATATGGAAATCAAATAGGCGTTCCATTAGAAAAAATTTGGATTTATGTTTCACTATCGAAGTAAAACAAAAGACAATTGTGAAAATAATTTTTTTGCGTTTTGGAGTAAATTCTCTAAAACACACCCTCTTTGCTGTTCTTTTCTATCTGCTCGTTCCTGAGATATTTCACTTTTAAAAAAATAAGATAATTTCGTTTTTAGCAAATATCTAGTAGGCTGTGAATTTTTTTGAAAAAACAAAAGCATAAGTAAACTGATCTTCGAAATAGCCAAAACTTTTCTAATTTAACCGACTTCGTATCTCTTACAACTTCCGAGATCCCAATAGTGAGCATCAAATTGGGACACACTGTGTAGTACAAGAAAGAAGCTTTACAGAGCAGTAAAATGCAAAAAGATATAAAGTTTTGGCCGTCTTCACAAACAGCATAAAAACAGCAAAAACATGATTTATCGATGAGTAATTACAAGTACAGTGCCCTGGAAGTATGTAATGCAGTTAACATGTTAAAAAGCTTTTTGCCAGTAGAGAAAATAAACAAAATCAAAATTTGAAAATGCAAAAAAAACTCTTCACAAATGTTTAAACAAGACTAGTAAATAAATAACATTCAATTAGGAATTTTAAGATTATCATGGGCATATTAATAATAAATGGGATAGTTAGGGTTCCATTTTGGACTAAACATTAGGAATTCTTGAGAAATTTTGTTTATATTATTATTTAATTACATTTTTGTTTGCAGATGAAGAAGACAATTCCGAAAACCAAGAACAGAAAGAAAATTCTGAAGACAATAAATCATCAAAAGTGTTCAAAAGCAAATTAGTAAAAAAAGAAATGGAATTAAAACTGGTGGCAGAAATAAAAGAAAGGGCTGATCAGAAAAATCGAAGTTTACGAGAATCTCCACTTGATCCGGTCGTGGCTGTGAGTAGTAATATAAATAGTGATCCCGCTGCACAATTAGTATCAGAATTGTCTGAAAGTTTAAATTTGGAAAAGGATTATGATAAAAGAAGAAACAATTCGCAAAGTGCAGTATTAAAAGAGAAATCTGAAAATAATAGTAATAACACTTTTATTTCGCATCTCAAGAGAGTCGATCCAATCTTAAAGAAGCAAATTCCAAAAGAAAAGGACGAAATGAAAGGTTCTGGTAAAATTATAGATTTTAAGTCGCGTTTAAGAAAAGTTGAAAGTGGTACTGAAAAGAAAGTAGAGAAGGATGAAGAAGATAATAGTCAATCGTCAGAACAGGGTAATAAGAATGGTGTAGACAATGAACAAGAAACAAATAAGCGGGAAAGTACTGCTAGTTCAGACAGTGGTAATTTAAAAATTGAAGAATGTGACGATAAACGCAAAAGTACGGGTAGCATTAGCAGCCTTAAGAAACTTTGGGAACCTAAAGATTCTGCTGAAAATGCAGGTAACTTAGATATTTGTGTTTCTTTTTCTGTAAGCACTTTAGTAGTAATTTATATTCTAGGTAATATTCAATTAAGTCCCAAGTTGTCACTAAAGAACACCAAAAATGAAGATAAAAACGAAGTATCACCAAACGATGCATCAGATGATTCAACCAAGTTAATAAATAAGACAGAAAAGCGTGTGTGGCCTCCAACAAACGAAGATAAGCCTATTATTCCTACAAAACCACCTGTTAAAGCAGTCAAACCTATAATAGCTAATCGTCCAGCAGGTTCGGCAATTTATGCAACTCCAATTCCAACTACTAACAATTCTAAACCACCAATTTCTGCTAAGCCTACAAATTTAGAAAGCAAAACCCCCGAGGACGAAGTGAAAATCAATACAACTGATAAAAGCGGAAAGGATAACATTTTAGAAATCTCACAAGCACTTGAATCAACACTGAATAGTATAAAATCAAATTCTAGCATATCTACAGCTACATGGTTACAACTCTCGGATAAAATCGGTTTGTTACATGTTTCGTGTATGGATTATGCTGATAATGTAGTTCCTGCTCATACAAAGTTCCATTTTCGAGAGTTGCTGACACGCTTAGAGATCCAAGCAAGGCAATTGAGAACTGCCGGTTCGCGTAATACAACTGAAAATATGCGCTATGTAAACGAAGTTAATAATACTATTAAAGATGTTGTGAATGCAGTGTTACGGTAAACAATTTTGAAAATTCCCATAATTTATTATTCATTCGACTGTGTAGGACCACTTTATATACTTAAGAATTCTTTAGGTAAGTTTTGTGCATTTATTATCATCAAATTTTCGTGAATATACCATGTATGTGTATACTATTAATTACATTTTTTCGTTTTTGTTTTGATGTGAGACCTAAATTGTTTCTGAATATTAATAAAAACAATGGAATGTGGCAGCGACAGTAAAATTCAATGCCAAAACAAAATGTAATAATATAATAATTGTTCTGCCTTAGAGATTGGAGATGTTAAACGAGTGTGACCTATTTTTAAATATTTTTTAAAATGTGTCGTGAAATTTTTGGTCTCTGATTAATTTTGTTTTAATTTTTAATTTTTTATTTTCACTAAGCTGTGATACCAGTAGATTTATTTTTCAATGCTCAAACGTAACTTATTTAGACTTTTTTACCTGTTTTAGCATTGTTTATATCCATAATAATCTTGGGTTGAGTGTTTTTTTTTTGTATGCATATTATGATTATTAATAATATTATTATTATTATTATATAGTTTGATATTTTGTTTAGATATTATTATAGCTGGCTACTTTGTTTAATTTTTATTATTAAGTTGCTGGATGTATTTGGTCAGTTGAAAAATATTATACTAGGATTTTAACAAAATATAAATAGAGGCCAGTTTCAAAATCTACTGAACTAGTTCTTATTTATTATTCTTGAAACTGTAAACGCCTTTCTGTATCTAATAACCTATTTTCAGTTGTACTTTATTATTTAGAGTTTTTTTTGTAACTTCTCATATTGGTTTTTTCTTTAATTGAATATGTCATTCTTTTCTCCATTTTTTTATTATTGAATGTAAACAATCTCTTAGCATCTTTCAATCTAGCCTTATTATCTTTAGAATCTTGATCGATCGGTGCCCAATTTAATTGAAAACTAATCTTTATTGAATGTACTTTTCAGCTCGATTTTCACTAATACATCGAGAAATTTTTAGCTTTGTGATTCTCTCGGATAAGATGAGACTTGTTGATATTCACCAAGGACATATGTAGCTGTTTCTTTCAGTGTTTTATCAGAAATAAAAATTAGAAACAACTAAATATGTCCCAACCAAACATTGCCTAACTAAATAAAATCTAAAGAAGAATTCAATGACCATCTAAGAGGTTCATATTAATAACAGAAAATTTAAACTTCAGTGACAAAAATAAAATTTTAGTCCATGTTTTAATTATAAATTAATTATAAACAATTTAAATTAAGCAATGTAGCCACCATGACAATATTTATTATGCTAGTCTTCTTTTGTATATAAAATTTGTGTTTTAAATATTATACATATGTGTGCGTGTGTTGAGACAATAGTTTTAAGAAACAACTGATGAAGAAATAAAAAAGAAAAAATGTACTGCTAGTTCTATGATAAGATACTAATTTTATACAATCCAAAGATAAAAAAAATACCTAACTAGTTAAGTAGTATGCAAGTGTCGTCTTGTTCTTGAGCTTTAAGTTTTTGTTTTTTTCTCTCTTTTTCGTACAGTCATATTATAATTTATTTTTCATTAATTATATAGTGATATTTATTATTTGAACATTTGTTGCTTATAAGGATAAGAAAGATTATTGCGAAACAGATATAATGATATATAAAAATATTTAAAAGAAAATTTTGTTTAAAACATTCTATTTATAGAAACTGTAGTTTAAAACTCCTGAAATTCTGATTATTTATTATACAATAACAAGAATAAAGCTGTACGATAATTTTTTTAAATCAAAAATGCTCATTGTAATGTGTAGTGTACACATTTTATTAAAGGAACAATATTGTAATTTGTTTCGAAAGAAAATCCAACCTGAAATGAATTGCCAAAAAGTAAAATAATGTTATTTGTAAAAATGATGTAGCTTATTTTACTTGGTAATGGAAGAAAAAGAAATAACTAATAGTAATATAATAATGTACACTTAAAAAAAACAAAACGAATAAAGATTGCTTTTCTAGTTTATGTGTTAGAAACAACATAAAATACATTTATTACAACGATATACTCAAATATATTTGTGCAAAAAGTATCGATAATAATAACAACCTGTGTTAATTTGAAAATTTTCTATTATACCATAACGAGTTTTCTCATGTGGACCATTTTTGTTGTACAATTTTAAATTAGTGGACCATTTATTTGGCACGACGTAATTTATTTTTTGTCTCGTTTAAATTATTTAGGTGTATTTTTTATCGTGCCATCAATTATTTCAGACATTTTAAAAAACAATTCCTAATTTCTTCATTTTCTTAAATAGATAAATTTTTATTAACATATAGAAGTAAATTTTAGATATATTTATTATTATTTTAATAGTAGTAAGTTTTAAAAATTTTTTTAATGTGATTTTTAAATTTAATCACTAAAAGTCAAAATATTATTCTCTTCCCCTCCTCTCCATAAAAGTCTGCGCTGTCAATATGTGGCTTAATCATTGTTTTTCTTTGTAAAAGTATGTTGTCAACCAATTTTGGATACATATTATTTTCTTTTGTATATATTTATGCTGCATTTTGTACAGGCTTTTTAGATAGGGAACAACAGACTGTATTATCTATTTAAAAATAAATTTGCAAATAAATTGAGTTTCTGTTATTATTATTATTCATGTTACTTTTTCTTAACTCTACAAGAAATGACGATCTACTTTATACTTTGATATCAGTTACCTAGATACAAAACCTGACAGGTCACAATTTTTTCACAAATGAGTTTAATACGCCAAAAGGTTAAGAATCCAAAAGCTTATAGATCCGTAGTGGATTCTTGAAGCAAATCACGACAAATCTGTTGTAATTCAAATTTAAAATTTCATTTAATGCAAAAAGTGACAAGTCCCTTTGTATATGGTGTGTCCAAGATAAGAATGCACAGCATGGGAATCTTGGAGACGGTAAGAGATACAGGATCGGTTAAATGGGATGAAAGTTGGCTATTTATAGGACCTTTTGTTGGCGTTTGCAAAATTTAGATATCTTGGATAGTTTTTGAGATATTTAAAAAAAAAGTAGATTTTTCAATTTTCGTTTTTATTTTTCTTTCATTTATTTAAAGAGATATCAGAAAATTAAAACCACTTTTCCATTGCCACTTTTTGTGTTCTATTAAAATACGCTAATAAGATCTCTGTACAACGTCTTGGTTTCGAGTAACCATCATTAACCTCATTTTTTCAAGTAGGCAGAAAACAATTGAAAATTGTTTTGGATAGCTCTTGTTGTCACAATTCTATTGATGTAAACATGATAGGGTCCTATAAATAGCCAACTTTCATCCCATTTAACCGATCCTGTATCTCTTACCGTTTCCAAGATCCCCATGCTGTGCATCCTTATCTTGAACACATTGTATTGGGGCAAAGGCAGACATTTCCACTACATCAATGAGAGCTCAGCATTGCACAACAGCTAACCCTCATCATGACTTAACGTGTTCACCAGTTGAATGGTGTGCTCTGAAGTGTTTGTGTACATTCTATAATAAAAATATAATATTGTTTTGTTAATTAACAAGGGTTTGTGACATAAACAATGGAAAAATTAAATAATCCCAATCAATTGATGTACAATGTGGTCCATTTTCGATGGAACTAAATGGGTAACTCTCTTATTAGCGCAGATAAATGAAAACGGCTTAGGTACTTGTGGCCTCTTTTTTCATGCTTATCCCAATACTGTTGCCAGAAATAAGCTGCCATATTTTGTTGTTTTCCTGTAAGTAAGCTAGAACAAAATGATTTTAGCATTGTTCAGGCACAGTTATGGAAAGGACTAGAAAAAAACGACTGACGGCATTGAATTCTACATTAAAAAGTACCTGAACAATGCTAAAATAATTTTGTTCTAGCTTCAAAAATAAAGGTGTTACAGTAAATTGAAGGAATCAGTCCATTTAAAGATGGAAATAAAAAAAAAATTGTACATCTCATTTGTGATGGATGTGGAGCACGAAACAAGAATTCCACAGTCATTGGCATGTTACTCTATTGGCTGCAATATGAAGCCCCATTACGTATAGAGAAAATTGATCTTTCCAGTTGTGGGACACTCCTACATCTTGCCTGATCGTGTTTTTGGTCAAATTGGAAAAATCTTATAAAAGACACACAGAAGTTATCCACCCTGGAAAGTGTGTCAACATTATCAAAAAGTTACTATTTATACAATCAAAAATGATTTAGACATTAAAGACTGGAGAAGTGAAACTCAAAAAAGTATTCAAGCAATCGGGTTACTGGCATTTCAAGTTTCAACTTTCAAAAAAACAATCAAGGGAAAACAGTGTTCCACTTGTAAGAAGTGAAGCGATTTATAGAAATGACTTGTGCATTCCCAAAAGCTTGATGCAAAAAGGGAAAAAAAAATTCTCAGATGAACCCAAAGTTGCTAGTATTGCAAAACTTCTAAAACAACATTATGGAAAAGAATGGGATATGGAAAACACCTTATAGTCTTTTTTCGGAATGCTTTCCAAAATGCATTGGAGGGAGGGCAAGTAACTCAAGAGGAGGAAAACTGTGAAGAAAAAGTTGACTTTGGCACTTAAAACTGAGATAATAAGACTTATTTGTGCCACACAATACAAAATAAAACTTATTTTCCATACCTAATGATGTTTTATTTAACAAAAATGCAAGTATTCAGGTGCAAAACTCGACATATCCGTGTTTGACTTGCTTCTAAAGGTTTCTGTACACCCCAATTTCTTGAATTGTTTTTATTATTTTTTTAATATCAATAATAATTATGTCAAAATGTTTTGTAACTGTATTCGATTAAATAAAGAGTATACGAGTTTTTCTTCATTATCTCAAATTCTATTTCTCTGGACTTGTTGGGTTTTGCATCTAGGCGACTGATATATTTCTATTACTGTCTGTATTATTGTTTTTTAAGTTCAATGGTAAAATTCACTTAAATAACTAAAGTGGAATATTGGATTGTATTTAAATTTTATAATTATTCTATGAACTAATAAGAATTTATGTATTATGGCATCTCATACCATTGATAGATTCTAAATTGTCTCATTCATTTTTTGTATTCAAAAGCTCCATGAGATGCTTGGAAAGCAGAGTCCATTTTAGAAGTGCCCCCAAAGGTAGGTGATAAACTATGAAAGAAGAAACAATAAGTATAAAGAAATGACTCAGAAATTCCAACAAAATATCTTTGCCTGTGATCCATAGTTGTAGTTTGGAGAAAGATTAACTTGCTAAAGTTTTCTTTAATCTCTCTGTACTCCTATAACCCCCATAACAAATGAAGAGAGCATTTGCATTTGAAAGCGTTGTGTTACAATCTCTATATTTCTTGTCAGGATTACACGAGTTAGAAAGGGTTGTGCAGCAGGGGATTTCAGACAAAGGTTGGTAGAAGCATTAAACTAACATACTTTGCATTGGTAACATTATGCAATTATGCAACTTTCCTACCTTTTCTTGAAAATTAAACTTACTTAAAGTTTATTAGGTAAACAGACATGTTACATAAGTTTTAAGTAATTTGAATAGTAAACAAAATTAATTTTACACTTCTAAGTAGGTAATTAAATAGTTACTTTCATTTCAATACAGATTTTTTTAGCTTATTTACACGTTTTTGGCAGATGTGTAAGCTGTTGCATAAATGCTAATCATAAAGAAAATTAATTTTGAACTTGTAATTAGTTAGATCATGCCAACCAATAGCGTAACAAAATGCCGAAATAATAGAAAAAGAGGTCTAAGAACCAATAAAACTGCAAAGAGATTTAAAATCTTGGCGCCTTTTCTCCAGAATTAGTTTTATAATTCTTTTTGTATATGAAGGCACTAAAGTTCACTTTTTAATTAGGAATGTAGATTATTTTAATAAATATTGGTTGCATAACAAGATTGTTCAGAAAAAGGATAATTTTACTGCTGATTTCCTCTATTATTTCACATTACTTTTACTGTCACAAATAAAGAACCGAGTGTTTAGCATTTATAATATTGCTATTTTTTGTAGTTTGTTCTATAACACTGTATGATCTTCAGACATATTTAAAAATAATCTTGCCTGCTTTTCATAAAAATGTAATTTTGACAAACATCTACATTTCCACGGAATACAAAAGGGGTTGCTTGAAGATAATGTTAGAAAATGATACACCTTTTAAATAATAAATTATATAAATAAATGAAATAAATTAGCAAAAGCCCTTTCAAAAATTTGTATTTCCCACTTGGATTTGTTACATTAGTTATGATGCTCTTGCAATAAATTGAATAATAGACAAATATATAAAATGATATTTGCCTTAGAAAAAGTTATGATTAAAATTTAAACCAAGTGATTTATCTCTTAATAAAAAACAGACAAAATTTGTTACCAATTTGCCATGAACCCATGATTAGGGAATATTTTTTAATGTAAATTACAGTCTGATGTATGTAAATTTCAAGTTCTTAAACTAAACTAGGTAAATAATAAACCTGGAGTGTGACAAGAAATCTTAAATCTCATTAGGATCACAGAAATTAGAGAAGGTTGCAGCAATTATCAATGATCAAATTTATTACAAAATTACACTCAAAGCCAGTTAATTGTGATACAAAGTACCGCTAGAAGCGCTGTTAATCTACGTTAAATTTGACAAGTTATAGCGTCAGTGTATAAGTTTGACGTTATTAAAGTAAAAGTAATTATTAATGCCTTGTTGCGAATTCTTTATTATTTGCAAAGTTTGTATGAGCAAGTGTATATTTTCTATTACCTCATCATCATCTTCATCACTTTCACAATCGAAGCGGTCATTGTTAAAAGGGGATATGTAATAAAAATCAAATTGTTGATAAAGTTAAAAAAAACTGCCTAACAAAAAGAAAAGGAAATTTTTTATGACTTTAGTGATGAGTTTTCTCCCGACTTCTACAAATTGATTTTATCGCTCTCCTTTAAAAAAAGAAAAGAATTTACAAAGGTTTTACAGCAATTTGAAATTTTGCACATATCCCCTTTTAACAATGATCACTTCAATTATTTTTTTATAAATTGCTGTAAAACAAATTTTGTACGGTTGCGCAACCGTTTCTGAATAAATCGAACCCAAATAACTGTATCATGTAATTTGTATGATTAGATCAGAAATACGAGTTAAGTATCCGAAAACGCACTATTTATTCCTTTTTTCTAAAATTTAAGTTTTAATAACCTCAAAATTATAAACTGACGTTTAAACTTGTCAAATTTAACGTAGATCTACAGCGCCCCTAGCGGAGATAATCTTTATTGAGTTCAATTTGCAATCGTCTTTTGTTTGGTGTCGGTACTTGGTATAACAATCAACTGGTTTTGATACAAACCAAAGCCAATCTTTGCAAAGTTTATATTATGAGCAAGTGCATATTTTCTATTTCCTCGCCATCATTTTTATCACTTTCACAATTATTTTTTTATAAACTACTGTGAAACAGATTTCGTAGAGGTTATTCAATCGTTTCTGAATAAATTGGGTTAACCTGAATAACTCTGTCATGTAATTTGTATGATCTGATTAAATTTCCAAAAACGCATTGTTTATTACATTTCTCGAAAATTTAAGTTTTAATAACCTCACACTTATAAACTGACGTTTAAACTTGTCAAATTTAAGAAAGAACAACTGCACCTCTAACAGAAAGAAAATTGAGCTCAATTTGCAATCGTCTTTTGTTTGGTGTTGGTACTTTGTATCACAATCAACTAGCTTTGATACAAACTAATATAAACCAAAGCCAGTTGATTAATAGTGTTAATAAATAAACTAACAAGTAAGATAATGTATGATATGTGGATTCAATTCTCTAAATTCTTTTCTCAACTTGTTTCAAGAATTAGACTTTCCATTGATTTGCAATCATGTGAGTTTGCTAAACAGAAATGAATAAATAAATTCTAGGATTTATTTGTTTTGATTTATATGCATAGTATTTAATTTATTAATTTAATATGTGGTTTCTTTCAACCTAGAAACACTATATGCATTTAACTGAAAAAAAGGATGGAAACAAGTATTAAAATTAAATATACACAAGCATTAAAATTGCATCCCTCTGTATAAGATGCCAATGCAACCAGTCATACATCAATGCAAAACAGGTTTCTAAATGAAGTTGCTTCGATTCGTATTTAGTGTGCTACATAGTGTACTTTACAAAATGTTTTATTGTACCAAAATATCTTAATACTATTTAACATAAATGATAAATTATGAGTTAAATAAGCCTCTTTCTTCGTTCCTCTTCTAAGCTGCATGCCCTTTTCCAACAACCGACATCCAAATTAGTTTTACCTTCAGATAAACAAACCAATCTAGCCACAACCAGAAGTTGGTGTAGATCATTTGCTGTAACTGTTTTTTCTTGCCTCATTTTGACAAAATCATTTTGTATCAGCTGTAATTAAAAGAAGGGGACTTTTAGAATATTAAAACTTTAATTTTTCTGAGAATATACCTCTTGAACATCATCAAATGAAAGTTCGTATTTACCATGCCTGCTTAAAGATAAATAAACTCTTAAATCGTTTAATAATTCTGGTTTGAGGAAATGCTTTGCGGCTTCACATATTTCGTTGAATGTTGTTACATGATCTTGATCTGGTTTCAAAATAACATAAAAATCACTCTGAAATAAAATTAAAATGAACATTATTTAGTATTGTCTACTGTCTAATAGAATGGATATACAAACCGGTAAAAGACTTTTCCCTTCAGATAAAATCAAAATAGGTATATCACAATCAAATTCCATGGGAAAATAATTAAAGTCGTAAGTTACTTTTTGATGTTTTATTATATCAGCAAGTGCAGATACAGCTTTGACACCTGATTCATTAAGGTGACCTGGAGTTAATTTTGTTTCATCTAAAACTAAATGAGTGTTGTTAGATAACTGTAGAAGACCACTAGTTAGTCTATTGCATTCATAATCTTTCCTAAGGATTAGAAAATTAAGTTATTAAAATAAAAAAAAATTACTGAAAAAAGCTCTTACTTTGGTATAAAAGCAGTTTCATTCATATTTTCTAGAGACATGGGTAAATAATGACTTTTACATACTAGAGTTTCAATAAATTCATATAATCGTTTTCCATAATCGGGAATGTCAGAATGTGGAACATGAGAAATGTTTAATGTAAATTTTCCAAGAGGTAACATCTCGCTTCGTAGGTAACTGAATAAAACAAAAAATATCAAATCATGGTGTTAATGAGTCATGTAAGTAAATTAAAGAATAAAAGAAAAGAATGATTAAAATTGTATGCAAGAATATACACCATTAAGCTGAGTCTTTAAGTTAATGGCACCTGTTTTGCACACCAACAAAAGATATACAAGTCTTTTGTTTTTATTATAGGCCTCTGAACAAATCAGTTTTGATAATAAAACAAAATTGATTTAGACATGGCCAATTCTTTATAATTACTGTAAACAGAAACAATTGTAATTTTCTTCAATACAAGGTCTTCACTTACATTCTGGATATTAAGTGATAAATAAAATACTCTGCAGCTACGGAATCCCCCATAAATAATTGTGTCAAAACCATGTGCAACTCCTTTTACAAATGGACCATCTTTGTTTCTTCTAAACTTACTTGGTTCACCAATGGATTGTTGTAATCCATTTTCCTCCATTTAATACAGTGTATCCTAGGTATTAAAAGTGGTGGTGGATGATGCGTCTCAATTTCCATTTCATTATCAAATTCTTCATTAAAAGCAACATCTGTTAAAATTGGATCAATCAATAAAAAACCCACCATTTCAATTACATTATTTAAGTGTATTTGGTCAGTATCTTTATAAACCTTAACGTGACATGCTTTACCACTACGTTCTGGTAATGGAAAATTCAATAAATGTTCTTGGGACACTGTTTTAGGTTTCTGGGATTTATTGTTTTCATTATTTACACATGATTCTTTATTAGACTCATTTGCTGATGTTTGTGGATCATTCAATGATTGTGTTTCCATTTGCTCATCTGAATCCAAGGAACGTTTCTTAAGTTTAGTTGATGATTCTTTATATGATACTGATAATTATGGCAATTGATTTTTTCTCTCTATCTATTTCACATTAAAAAAACATACAGTATATCACATAAGATCTTTGCTTATTAGTTATTACTAATTAAACAAAAGGATACATCTTCTATCCATTCATTTAAGTCTGGGATTGATATTATACTACTACTGTTTGACGTTCACTCATCATATTCTTATCACTTCCATGATCAATAACTTCAGCATCCTATAAAATAAATATAATGTATCTACAAGAATTAGTTTTTAAATAATCGATCTGTATTACATTGTGTGATATACACATATTTTCCATTCATTAAGCCTCTTTCTAAAAAGACTTCATCAACAACTTCATATTTTTCATAGTAGTATTCAGGATTAAACATATCTTGAACCATGCCATAGAATCTCACTAGCTTTTTGTCTGGAAGATCTTGCAAATTGTTAGCATTTAATAAAGGTATCTAAAACCCAATCGTAGGATTAAGACAAACAATTTCAAACGTGCCTGTAGAATGTTCTATATGGGGTTAAATGCAAACAAATAAAGTAAAGCACAGCTGGAATAAAGAATCAGAAACTCACCGAATTCCAATCCTTTTCATTGTTGAATTGTTCATGATACTCATTTTCATTCTGTAGCCAAAATTCAGGAGTTTATATTTTGCAATGTACATGAGACAATATTTTACAAATAGAAGTAAGTATAGTTATCGTAGATCTACTTAATCGTTCTTACAACTCATTTTATAGTTAAATAATCTTTCTTGAATCTTGCTTCCCAACATATCTAAACCCCTTTCAACATGGAAAATCTAGATATAATACTAGAATGTTTGTTTAATTTTTGGGTCAAATAAAATATTTCTTCCACAGGAGTTACATTTAACAAATCCATATTTTTTATGTTAAAAATACTTAATATGTTTGTAATGTTTACTGAATAACCAATGTGGAATTTGCTAGAAATGACAAGTGATGACAATAAAAATTAAAATTAGTATGGAATAGTAACCGTGGTAACTATAGTAACAGTTGATAAAAACATGGGAAATTGCTTAAGATTGAATGAGGTTATGAGGTTATTTTATTTATTTTTTCCTTCAATAGAAGTCAATGTCACCGACATTGCTTGTATTTAGTTGTGTTCAGCAGCAGTAATAACAGTAATAATCATGAATACGTGCTTCCGTTATCGAAGAAAGTGCTTTTAAGTGTTAACTTTGCCTTTACAGAAATTTACATTTGCTTAATCATTCAGGAACTGAACCTACCTATAAAACCCTTTCTTGATTGTGATGTCTAGATTAAAAAATAAAAATACCCATATAAAGAAATAAATATTTTATTTTTTTTCATCTATTTCTAAATTATAACTTTTTAAATCTCGTTTTAACGGTTTTAAAATAGTGTCCACATTTATTATATCTATATTGGGTAACTTAACACTAACTAACTCTGGATCGGATAATCTTGTTATCATTTTTAAAGCTGGCTTTTCTGTACTTAAATCAATTTGTTTTTTAGCCTCTACAACTTTACTATCTTTATCACAACTATCTTCAGACTTTTGTGTTGCTTCAATTTTTTGTTCATTAGCCTCTTTAGGACTTTCTTCAATTACAGCTTCTTTGAACTCAACAATTTTTATTTGTGACTGCTTTTTAGCTTCTTGCAATTCTTCAAGTTCATTTTTATTCTCCCTATCAATGTTATCTACGCTACGTATCTCACGATGTTGAATAAGAGGTTCTTCTTTATTTTGATTCAGAACTGTAACTTTCTCTACTTTAGTTCTTAAAACATCTAGAATATTTACATTTTTCTCCTTCTCGTGTTCAAGATCAGCATTCTTCTTCTCTTCAGTTTTCTCTGAAACTACTTTTGGTTCTACTGCTGGAATGTCTTTCCTTGTTATGATTTTTGATACATCACCCATAATTCCTACTGCTGCTGGTATATTGTTGATAATTTCAGAGAAATTATTGGAGACTGCTATTGGCAATGGAACTAAATTCTTTTTATTTAAGCCAATTTGTGGCACTGCAGGCTGGTTTACTTTCTGTTCTTCATTTTTATTTACGTTTAAGTTGTTATTTAATTCCTGCTTTGGACTTTGATCATTAGATATTGGATTTAAATTCACATTAACCGGTGCTTCTTTTATGTGCTGTTCAGGCACCACATTTGGAGAAGGAGGGGGGTGTTTTACATTATTCTGTTCATCATTACCACTAAGCTTTTCTATAGCTTTCTTAGCAATTTCTTGAATCTGTTCAACAGCCTTTAACTTTTCTTGTTTAACTGTATCAATTTCTTTCTGCTGTTTTTCATGTTCTAATGCCAATTGTCTCTGTTTGATTTCTTCAAGAATCTTCTTTTTCTCCTCTACAAGCTTTTTCTGTTCTTCGTTTCGTTCTTCTAAGCTCTTAATTAAATCTAAATTTTTCTTTTCTTCGTCTTTCAATTTTTTCTCTTGCTCCATCAATTCTTTTTCTTCTTTTTCAATAGCCTCTTTATCAACCTCTTCTGCTTTCTTATTATTTGATTTCTCTTCGGTATCTTTCTTGATCTCAACCATATTATTGGTTTCCACCACTGGTTGAAGATTTATATTTTCAACTTTCGGAA